>RXPK01002711.1:0-40612 GCA_004143645.1 Protaetia brevitarsis | reverse complement strand
TAGTTCGATAGAGGCATTTTACTGCCACGGTGCATACAATATTTTTTCGAATCGCCACAGTACCAGTTACAAGGGAACCTCGCGAACTATAAATCACAGGTTTTAGTGTCACTTTGTGAGTTTGTAGTCCCCATGAAATATTATTCGAGGACATTGTCTGTTTCTGAGGAACCTCAACGTTAGTGTGCAATTTCATTTCGATTCAAAATTCGATCCAAATTTCGTTTATCCATTAGTTATTTGTATCAGTAGGCCAGAAACTACAATGTTGTGAGTGTGAGTATGGTACTTATACTTGCAAAAGAGTTTCTAGCCTTGTAATACACACTATTTTTTGGATCAATAAATCTTAATGTTGGATTGAAAATAGAAAAGAGACTCTGACGCTAGGGAGACAACTTAACAACTTAACAGACAAAAAGTTTTAGAACCTCTTGTAATTGTTCAGTTGTATATCTAGTAAACAATACAAGTAACTTAAAATAAGATTATCTTGTGTTGTACAAAAATGATAGTTTAGAATAACTATAATTTTATTTAATTGATCCAAAAAATCTTGCTTTCCACGAACACGGCTCCTATTAGATGTTTATCTGGTAAATATACCAGATTAATGTTTCATAATCGCATTTCCCTTGCTATTTATGCTAAATATGTTCTGTTACTGGAATGAAATAGGAGAAGCGCCATCTATGTGACAGTTTCTGTAATATATATATATATGAGTATGTATTAATATTATTCCAACAGTTTCTATGTATTAAAACAACGCAATAATAATAAAAGTTAATTTGGTTAAACGAAATTGCACGCTTGGCTGTCAGTCGCGGGGTCCTCGGTTCGAACCCGACGTATTGCTCTCAGAGTGAGGTTTTCGTGGTTTCCCTTACACCTTGGCAAATGCTGAGAGACGAACATCTTAAGTCGCTTTACAGGCGCAGGCATAATAATAACTCATGGCCGCCGATGCCCCCCGTGATGGGCGAAAGCTGTTAAGGGATGCTAAGGCATGTATTATTATTATTATTAACACTCCATAAGGTCTACAAACTGTGAAAGTATAATTAGGATCTGCGGTTTACAGTTTGCGAGATATAGTTCGCGTAAGTTGACTTTATTTTAAAGTTAGTTTACTTGAATTTGTATACTCTGTGTCCGCGTGGTAAGAAAACACTAGTGATATCAACTATTGCCTGGGAATGCATATGCAGGTTGTTCAGTTACCACTTTTCCAGCCTGTGTAGTGTCCAGAACACTCATATTTTAGTCACAGATTGCAGATTCAGTTCAATAGGGACGCAAGTGTAAATTTGTCGGTTTTAGGTTATGGCCATATTACATTTTCTTTGTAATTATTATGATGATCATAACTGGTTTCAAACGAGCCTCATGAAGTTATACTTTTGAATATGGAAATTCAAAAAAGCTTCTTACAATTAATATACATATGTATTTTTGTGGAAATGATGGCTTAATTAGAACTTCAGAATTATGATACAAAACGTTCCTATATTGGATATTATATATTTTTCAATTGCTGCAAAAGATTTTTACATTATTTTGTAATAACAATTTTGTTTTATTTTTTATATATGATTAATATTTTATTTACTAACTGCTACTACTTACAATTAATAAATATATTGTTAATATTATATATCGCAAGAGATACTCTTCGAATAAGGTATGTATATATAAAGTTTTTTCCCTACATGTTTTAGGTTTAGACAACTTGAAAAATGCAGAATGTGTTTTCGTAATTGATACTATTACCTCACAGATATCAATATGAAGCGCAATAATAAGATATTGTATAGGCGACATGTTAATAACGCTTAAGGAAGATTGCAAAGATTTGGTTGCCGTAGTGCTGTGGGAGCCACCAACGTTATCTGGCAAGTATGCTTTGGGGATATCTGTCGAATAAGTGATATGCGAATATGTCTACATAAGTAGTAAAATAACAGAAGCTAGCGCTATCTTTACGATAACTCCTGCAATAAAATACATTTAATGCGCTTTTTACCATAATATAGGGTCACTTTGCTACAGCCATTATTATATTTTCTTTTCTATTATCTATATTGCATTAGATGGTTTTCTATGTGTAGCTAATTGTATACCCTTAAAACATATCTGTGGCCAATAAAAATGAATATTGAAATAATTGAATCCACTGAAAATGTAAGTAAATTTTCAAATGTATTCCGAAGTTTCAAAATCAGATAAATTGATTTCAATTGAGGCAGAGAGTGTGCTGTGTTGTCTATACGGAATAGTGATTGTAAATTTACCGATTTTTTCATTTACCGGTAATTCGGTAAATGAAAATTAAAATACCGATTTACCGGTAAATTACCGGTAATTTTTTTTTTCATGTGTGACATTAATTGGGATTCCCCAAGAAAATAGGGTTAGAAGTTGGGCTAGAATAATACATATTCTACACAATCTTAAGGCATAATATTAGAATTTTGTAATAAATATTTGTATTTAATTATTTTAAACAGTTGTAAGAAGTAAAACAAAATATTTAAGGTTCAAATTTTAATGTTATTTTACAACAATGTTGCATTAATGTTCTCTCATAATGTGGTGTATTCAAAATTGCTATTAATTTAAATACGTGAAATGTTGTTCTTATATATTATTTTTAAATATTAAAAAAATGAGACATTTAAAAATCTTAAAAAATTCCAGAGCACAAATCACATATGCTAACTCAACTTTCTTCGAGAGATAAATAAAATCCACACAAAAAACCATAAAATGAGAGAATTGAAATTGCACTTGTTGACAAAGGCAGGTAGAAAAGTGGGTGTTTTGCTTCCTACCGTCTTAGCAACCGTCCTAGCAACAAATGAACATTAATCTCGCTTTTCTTTGCGTTGCTTTTCGTTATCCGTCTTGTTTCCATTCTTATTTTCTTTTAATTTCTACACGACCTTTTTTTCAATTTTTTGATTCCTTCTCTTTCTGACTAACTCGGTGGAATGGAGGTTATACGTTTCTAATCAAAAGTTTTTGTCAGTTTTTTTCTATATTCTCTATTCTAGGGCATTACAGTGGTTGTCAATCTCAAAAAAGTTCAAATTAAAATTAAACAAAAAACATCTCCCATAAAATTAGTAAGTGTACCTGTTTTTTTTTTTTTCAAGGTCCCTTTAGACCTTTAAATACATATCTATAAACACAATATTTCGTAGATAAAAATTTCTGGTATGGATTTTTTAATTTATCGAATTACCGGTAAATTTTTGTAATTTACCGGTAAATTTACCGAACGTTTTTTGGTCAATTTACCGGTTGACCGGTTTACCGGTAAACTGGTATACAATCCTTAATACGGAACATGTACTGTTGTAAACCACTCTTAGGGCATTATTTGCGTCACAGGGTCTTTGCTGGTGTGTTTTCCGATCACTTTACCAGGGCGTTGGAAGGTGAAGATTTGCAGGTTCCTAGCTGGAACAACAAACATGGTAAATGTTGCACGCAAATGGCAGTGTCGCAATCTTTTAATAGCTCATCTATGCAGTGATGTTCAGTATCGTTACTGCCATTGCTGAAGTAGAACTAAAGTTATATTTGTTATCTATATTCTAGTGATCAGTTGATCACTTGCCTTCTCATCTTTTACGTTGATTTTGCATTCGCTGTAACTTAAACCTAATAGATACCGCTGCCTATTCTTCTTTATAGTATTAACGCGGTAAAGCTCTTTGTTTACTTGTTATTATTGTTTCACGGCACGCATTTCTGTGCAGAATCATTTCTAATGTACTATAATTTAGTTTTTGTTTGAACTCTATAATGGTGCGCATTTAATCTGTGCTTAATTTCCACCGATAAGCAACTCCTTGCTTTTTACATATACACTCGTAGATATATTGTTGTAAAGTAATGCGCGCTCAGCGAACACGCCCCCGGAACTCACCTCCACATCTAATCCGTCAGTCTGTCTGTCAGGTCAATTATTATTATTATTATTATAGAGAGCTTTAGTAAAAATTAGGTTAAAATAATTCTTAAAATTCATTCAGGTGAGAAAAAACCACATCATTTGATTTAAAATAAAAAAAACTTGCTATCAACTTCCGGTATAAGGAACCGTTTCTGGGAGTTGAAAATATTTTCAGAAAATTCTTTAAGTAGGATTTTCAGGCCAAATAACGGCAAAAGGACAAAATATTAAAAGCAGCACGGTAGGCAATCCAAGTATAAACACTGTTGTCGTGACCACAATTATTTTATCAAAAAAAAAAAAAAACATTTGACCTGACCATCCTGTTTTTGCATTGCATGAACTTCGAAATACGTAAATGCAATTCTCAATGCTAGTGTCATGAACATATTATGTACAAATACTAGACGTGTCAATAGATGAGGTAACGGAAAACATTATTGCGTAAGCCTGAAAAATGACAGTTGATCGAAGACCCGATGAATCAACATTGTTGTGTTATCAATTTCTGAACCTTTCAACGATATACATAAATTGCAGATCATATATGTGTAATAATATATGCGTAATGTGTATAATTAAAACTCGACGTATGAATGACGATAATGTTTACATGAAAGCCAATCTGATACAGAATCTCTACATCCATTGTTATTCGACATATCCTCTCTAAAACCCGATTGAACACGCTCATTAGTTAGTTTTTTGCCCTGCATAAATATTATGTTCAGCATGAATAAACCATCAATATTATCCGCAATGTTTTCTTCTAAACTGTACACTCGTTGATATTTACTGTATACGTATTTGATGTGAGTACAATAAAGAGTAACAAATAGATCAATACTTAACTACTCTTCTGTGTTAATAGGATGAGCGCTAATAATTAACATTAATTATCAATTAAAAATATACTATAAATAAATCAAATCTCTATTTGTAATAAATGTATATCGCATCAGTAATAATTGAGGAGTATCTGATCGAATAAATCGCCTCCATTCTGTATGCCTATATATTTTAGGGCTTTTAAGTTTATTTTTAACGTGTTAAAACCAGAAATTTATGGACAAAAATGTTAAGTGAGCGGTTAGACAATGAACCCAATATATAATATATCTCACACTCACTCCATCAACTTAGTGTGACAACATCTGTACATATAATTATACCAAAACATCAGATTGTCAACTAGCTGGGCATGACTCAGTTAATTAGTAGCACATTACACGTGCTTTTTTTTTGACACGTATTACCGCGTGTTTACGAAATACAAGGTCAAGGCTGGCTTTATTCAAACAGTGTTTTACAATGGTATCCATTTAAGGAGTACTTTCCATATTATGGTGTATGTACAATTGGTAAATTTAAATCCGAACGATAGGTACCTATCTATATCAAAAACTAGATGTTATTTTGAAGGGGCTACTACAGATTTTAACAAATCAATATTTAGGCAAAAAGAAGGACGGAATTACTTAACTTTTCCATGACTATACTTATGATTAAGTATTTAATAGCAAACGAAGTAACTGTGTGTGAAATGTTTACTTTAAAATAGTTTTTTTGCAATGCGTATCAGTATCAATTAGAAACTATTTGGTTTCTTTTTATATGTGCATATGGTAGGAATTCTCGAGAGCCTGATGCGAAATTTTCGAGAACTTTTAAGTGTCTGAGCTTTCGTTTTAAATCATTTATTGTTTTATTTAAGTATTGTTAAAGTTCTCTATTTTTATAGTCTTGAAATCTACAAAATAATCAAAATGTGCTATAAACATTGTAGTTATAGATATCGTACAAATAATGAAAATAGTAGAAAAATAAAAGACTATTTTTCCAGAAACGATATTTGTCACTAAAATGCTTTTTACATACTTACATCGTCACACTTATCGATCTCGGGTCTCGATATTCGACTGTGTTCTCGATCTTGATCTCAGATTATTTGATTCTCGATTTTGCCCAACGCTAGTATGATGTGTAACTGTAACATAAAACAGATGGAACTGCCATCTGTATACAATAACTCAAACAAATTTGGAGGAATACAACGGAAATTTTTTTTGTTTGAAGCACATAGGCGGTTGCGAGCTGCTGCCATAGAATCTAAAGTTGCGTACAATGTCAAAATTTATGATTGCTTATCTTCGTATATCTAAGATGCAGCCATAAAGCCTTGAACTTCGAACCTATAAAAGGAGCAACTTCTACTTGTGTATAACCTCAAATTTACACTCGATTTGCTTTCATATTCTGTTAGATCAACATAATACCTAATATTTTGTTTTTTTTTGTGTTAAAATATTAATAGGAGAGTACACCAAAAGATAAAAATATACAAGAGTTAGTGCCTATGCCATAAGTTAAAAAAAGATTCGCTTAGTTAGGTAAAAACGAAGCTATTTTCTCTGACACAACCTTTATTCTCTTTTTTTTAAATAGGTTTAGTGGAATATTGGCTGGATGATAATAACACAGTTTCATAAATCTTGTAAAACCTTTCGACTATTTCAGTCCTTTTCAATTACTAAAAATGTTTTTTTATATAGTGAAAATTACGGCGCTTACACCGTAAGTAAGGTGCGTACTCAAAGGAAATTACTACTGGCCTGGCGGTTCTCAGCTATATCGAGTGAAGTGAAATGACGCAGCGGACGATCTGGCCAGGTATATTCGAGGAGGAAGCAAATGTGGTGGCCTGACGAGGTAGGACGATTTTGGACCTAGATAATAGCTATAATAATTTCAAATTGGATAATAATTAGTGTAGAGTGTAGAGCACTATCGCATGTCTTTACTGTCGATCGCCAGAGTAACCAAGTATACACTTCCATCAACAATATTCATCAATCATTAGTAAGAGAGCTCCTAGTGTCTCTTGTAGAACAGATCCTACAGTTTGTCAAACACGTTTAAGCCCGTAAATGTAGCTTAGCAAATAACCGTATTACACCCCACTTAATACACTGACTTCATTAATTGTTTATAAATTGATCTGGAAGTACCTTGCTTAGACAAAGAAACATTAATATTTCTCATTACCCTTAGTGGTTTGGCTTACGCCTCCCTTCTTGGGTGTGTTTTTATCTTCCTTTGAGGTCTGGTGTCTGCCTTCCGTTGAATTCGGATAACTGTAACTCTAGATAGAGACGCTTTAACGTGTTGTTTTTCTACCGGGTCAGATGAAACCTTTTTTTTTTAACGAAGTTGATATTGCTTCCCCTCCACCTTTCTCATCTTGGCCTGAGGGAAGCATTGGTGATATTTATAGGCAAGGTTACTAATGTACAAAAAGAAAATCAACCGATTTATTTGTAGTTAGGTATAAATAAATTATATTTCAATATGTATTTATAATTTTATACATATTTTGTAGCGAAAAGTCACTGAGATATTTTTCAGAATTAATATAAAGAACAAATTTAAATTACAAACCTACAATTTCCTCTGGTATTCGTGCAGAAAATGAGCTCACTCTAATCATAATTATTGTTCTTACTTATTCTATCATCAAATAATTTTATTTTAGCTAGACATTAACCATTTGGTGTTTGCAAGTGATTACGACTACAAATACTTTGTGAAACCATATTGTCGAAGAACCATTGCGATCATTAATAAACATTTAATAGTTATTTAACGAATAAGCAGCCTAACTTCTGCATCCGAATATTGTTATATAAAGTCAATAAAGAATCTTCAATTAGATTTCCGAATTCTAAACGGTTTTAGGCCAGGTTTCCACTACCGTGCGTAGTTGCGCTGGGAGCAACTGAGCAGAATCTTGTACTTGTAGAGCTTGTTCCCAGTGGTATTTGCTTCTGAAGCCTCAGAAATTAGAACAATAATTAACTCCTCATTCAATAAGCAATTTATATGAAATAAAATAGAATAATAAACAGATATCGAATCGAGTTTGTGTGAATATGTCATCATCTGCTTTATCAAAGATAGCATTTTAGAAATTCACAATCAGTTCAAATGAGGTGTCAGTGGTGAGTGACTGTCACTTTGTTTTCAAGTTCTTTCATAGTACTTACGCTAAAAAGGTATTGATTGCGAAACAATACTAACATGCACCTAATTTACCTTTTACATTCTTCTAATAATGTTCACAGGCATTAATATATTTATTTTTAATAATTTAGGAGAGAGTTTCGATATGTTTAGGTTTGTGCATGCTTTATTTCTGAAAAGCTAAATAATTATAATTCATCCTAAACTCGTGCTCCACCTTAAAGTACTACACGATATTCTAAGTACTATAAAAGTTCTATAATAATATCTATTCTAACTAAATATTTTTCCTATGATTATTAATAATAATAATAAACATATAATAAATCGATCAACTATAAGTTCTTATTATTTTTGCGCCCATTCAGCTATTTCAAACCAAGCAAACCTTACTCGGGGAGCAGGACCTGATCCCCAGGTTACTGATAGCCCAACAAATTATTGTTATTATTCTTCTGGGTTTGGAAAGTTCACGCACAGGTGCCTCTGCAGAAAAGCTTTCTTCGCCTCTATTGAAGATGATCGTTACATCGCTACATCCACCCCGCTGTATATATATTTTAGATCTGCACTAACAATAAGAGGATTCTTTGTAAATAATAGCACGAACGTGTGCATATATACATTGAATAACATCATCTACAAATTCGATTACAGTTGCCTCCGAGCTTTAATGAAATTGTTTACTACTGTTTTTTTTACGTTTGTATGTGGTATATATTTATATGCTATACACACAGCAGTAAAATGTAACATTCAAAATTAAACGCATTTTTTTTTTCAAATCACGTTAAATATGTACAAGTGTCCTGTATTCTGTTTTATAGTAAGTTTATGTAATTATCCATAATTAATTTAGTACTTTGGAAGAAATCGATGCAATAGACATGTCAGTATGACTCATTGTCAGTGCACTCGTGATTTTAATTAAGTTGTGTGTGTAAAGTAGTGCATCACCACTACTTTACACATGCACAAATCTACCAATCCTGTAAAGCGTTGGTGAAAGATTGAGATTCGTATTCTTTATGGTAAATAAGTTATTCCTGTAGTCATGAAATGTTTGCACCCTATAAGCTTTACTAACTAACCTCCAAGTGCCAAACATCAAGGTATGTAGATCATTGACTGACTTTGTCAAAGTCGGCGTTAGGTGATTGAATACAATGGTACCCGATTGGGTCCACCTGTAAACCTATACAGGGTTTTCCACGGAACTGGCTGGTTAGAAGTTTTCCGGCTTAACGAAATTCCTCAGTTTTAAAAAATTGGGGTTTGCAACAATTTGGCACTTACTTTCTTTCTAAAATATTTTCACCTTTCTTGCACTTCCGGTTAACCGGAAGTCGCCACGAACTTTGTTATTTTAAATGGAACACCCTATATATTATTATATTTTTGAATTTACCATAAAATTCTATGACGACTACCATTAGGGCATCTTATACCTATCTTCAACTGTTTCTAAGATATTACGATTTTTGTTAAAATTTTGACATTTACATTGTTGTATGTAATTGATTAATTCTCACTTGATTTAAGTGTCAGAAACCTCCGACTTTGAAATCAACAAGTACTAACATTGTTTTACCAAAACCTAGAAAAAAAAATCAGTGACATTATACAGGGTGTTTAAAAATTAGTGACATATCCAAGAATTTTGAATGTTGCAAAACTTAATTTTTTCAAATAGAACACCCTGTACATTTTTCTATTTTTGGATGTACAATTAAATTCTACGCCGATTTGCTGTAGCATTCCCTATACCCATCATCAGTAGTTTTTTTTTAAATTACTCGTTTTGCTTATTACCGCTTTCAAATGGCCGAATAATTTCTATCTGGTGGGCCATGACAATAGCATCACAACAATTTATTATTATTAGTAAGTATTATTGTTATAATCATTGTTTGTTACACGTCGCGTGTCAGATAAATGCATATTATTATGGAACTTATGAATTAGATAATGAAAAATATTGAAGGAGCTTATTTTAACCTGGATACTTACATTTATTTTACATTCACTGAGAATGCAGGATGAACTTATAGAGAATTTACGGTAATTATAGGAATTTATTTTCGGCCAATATATCTAATAAAATTCAGAAAACTTTGAAATAATACATTACACAGATTACACACTGTACGCAACTTTCGGTACTACCAAGCAAAATTTAATGATTCGTGTGACGAGAACGTTTGATGAATTAGACCCAGTTGCAGTGAGGAAGAAGTATAAGGCGACACATTAAGACGTCGAATAAATAAATGCTTGGACATAACGAATTCACATTGAGCATTTTTTTTTATGCTCTATGTCATGGTTCAAGTTTGTGCTGCTTGTAAATTGCATTTGTCTAATGCATACATCTAAATATTCTTCATAAAAACCTTTATAATTTTGAAAATACTTTAATATATCAAAAACTTTAAAACATTTGTCTGACAAGCACACTACGTTTTAAGGAAACAATTTTTGTTATGTTGTCGTCGTTATCGTTTATGCCATTTCCTTTAATTTGAAACCAAGCTGTTAAGAGAAATCATTTCAAAATTTTCTGGATTCCGTTAGATATATTAACAACCAATAAATTCCTTTAATTACATTGAATTCTCTATAAGTTCTTCCTGCATTCTCAGTGAATGTAAAATAAATTCAAAATATCCAGGTTAAAATGAGCTCCTCCAATATTTTTCATTGTCTAATTCATAAGTTCCACAATAATATTCATCGATCTGAACACGCGACGTGTAACAAACAATGATTATAACAATAATACTTACTAATAATAATAAATTGTTGTGATGTTAATGTCATGGCCCACCAGATAGAAATTATTCGGCCATTTGAAAGCGGTAATAAGCAAAACGAGTAATTTAAAAGAAAACTACTGAAGATGGGTATAGGGAATGCTACAGCAAATCGGCATAGAATTTAATTGTACATCAAAAAATAGAAAAATGTACAGGGTGTTCTATTTGAAAAAATTAAGTTTTGCAACATTCAAAATTCTTGGATATGGCACTAATTTTTAAACACCCTGTATAATGTCACTGATTTTTTTTTCTAGGTTTTGGCAAAACAATGTTAGTACTTGTTGATTTCAAAGTCGAAGGTTTCTGACACTTAAATCAAGTGAGAATTAATCAATTACATACAACAATGTAAATGTCAAATTTACAAAAATCGTAATATCTTAGAAACAGTTGAAGATAGGTATAAGATGCCCTAATGGTAGTCGTCATAGAATTTTATGGTAAATTCAAAAATATAATAATATATAGGGTGTTCCATTTAAAATAACAAAGTTCGTGGCGACTTCCGGTTAACCGGAAGTGCAAGAAAGGTGAAAATATTTTAGAAAGAAAGTAAGTGCCAAATTGTTGCAAGCCTCAATTTTTTAAAACTGAGGAATTTTGTTAAGCCGGAAAACTTCTAACCAGCCAGTTCCGTGGAAAACCCTGTATACATACAGGGTGGGCCACTACATTCGCGTCGGTTTATATAAAAAAAAGTGGTAACAATTTTTTTTTTTGTTAAGGATTATACAGGTTCAGAAGGACCACATTTCAAGATTATTTTGAAGTATACAAGGTGACTCAAAAGAAAAATTACACACCATATTTTGCATATTTTGATAGTACAGATTAAATAAAAACAAGTTGGTATTAGGTTTCTTATGCCTAACTTAACTCGTTTACGAGATAATTAACTATCCTTCAAAATGTAGACCAAAACTGAAGAGGCATGCCTGTCATGTATATTTAAGCTAGATATTTTCAACTGTAATTATTTTTTAACTGAAGCATTAGACTTGATAATAAAATATAAGTAATGCAAAAAATTATACAGGGTGAACAAAAACATACCTTTAATTTTCGCTATCTTTAAAGGCAAGTAACTTTCTTATTTTAAATGAAACAGCCTGTATTTATTACCTTATTTAGATTCTAATTTTAACGGTCTTTAAGATTGTATTAATGCTTCCTATACCTATTTGTTATAGTTTCTTAGTAATTTATAATTTTCTACTTCAAATATTAATTCCTATCAATTCTTCTTGAAAAGTAGGCTTAGACAAAAGTATCGCTATTATTCATTATACACAAAAGTCATTTGACAATAACAGAATTTGTCAGTTGCGCATCATTGTTGTTCATAGTTATTTAAAAAGCATTTTAATTATTTACAATGAAAAATTACCCTCAAGCAGAAAGGATTGATATGATTTTAATAATTGGAGTGTGTGAAGAAAAGTGTTTAAAAATGTGGTTTATGCGCAAAAATATCCTAACAGACGCCATCCCGATAAGCGATCTTTAGAAAATTTGCTGTAAGTATTCCGAAGTACAAGAAGTGTGTCTTATAAGAAAATAGAACGACAAAAACCGATTATCGGAAATGAAGGAAATAATATTTTAGATATCGAATCTCTTGCTGAAAATCCGCATACAAGTCAGCGAAAAATAAATTGAACTACAGGGATAAGCAGAGGGAGCATCAGAAGAATTATAAAGATGAACAAATTTTACCCATACCACATACAATTGCATCAAGAACTTTTGGAAGTAGATTATGATCGGTGGCTTGAATTTTGTTTATGGGTTCTCGACAAGTTAGGAGATGACGAAAATTTTCTCGATTATGTATTATTTTCGGATGAGTCAAATTTTCATAACAACGGATTAGTTAATAGGCATAATTTTCATTATTACAGCGACGGGAATCCCAATTTCTTTAGAATCCTAGATCGTCAACATTCCACGACTGTTAATGTGTGGGGCGTAATAGTTGGAAAACATGTGATAGGACCATACTTTTTTGATGGTCACTTGAATGGTGCCTGTTTCTACTAATTATAAAATTAACTTTTGGAAATATACCTATAATCTTCACAAAGCTTTGTGCCAATTAGACGAGCTCCTGCGCACTTTCTACTAAAGAATATTTCGTATGGATGTGTTAGCAGTGATATGCTTTATACTTATATATATGAAGGGTGCACGGAAATAACGATCAAAGTCCGTATTCATACATTATGAGATAAATGAATTTTAAAGTTTGCGACTTAATTGTTCAAAACAAAACTACATTATAGCAACTTTGATTTCTACTACTACACAACGTTTGTAAAATAGTTTGAACGCCGCATTATTATAGTACTCAGAATTTCCTACAAAATGGCACCCTTATCTCATTTTCACAAAAAAATGGACTTTGATCGTTATTCCCGTGTACCCTTCATATACATATATAATATATGGGTCTTTTTGACAATGTTTATGTTCGCATCAGGAGTGTGGCAGACGTTAGGATCTAATAAATCATAAATAAAAAAAAATAACGGGTATATGATCAAGGTAGTATTATAAACGCTTCTTCATTTCACCAATATTTCGCCTTTGAGTTTAAAGCTTCTTCAGAGTGATAAATGAGTTAATAGAACATCGTTAAAAGAATTAATAAGCACCACTGTAATAGTGTACTAAGTAGAATTAGCGTCAACATGTACTACTGCTTGTATGCGTCTTATGTGTCAATTTAACAACAATTTTTATTTATTTAGGATAAGCCTTATATTAATTTAATAAATAGTTCGTAAATCTCGCAGCTTCTTCATGATACCTGCTTGAACTATTTATTTTGAAGAAGCTGATAATATGGATTGCATAATGGTATAGAAATTAGAACAAAAAAATGCGGAAGAAGTTACATTAGAAGTGATTATTGAAGGTTTTTTTTGTAATTGCAGTAGACTTGCATTTTCCATTGTTTATTTGTTACTCTATTTATACCGGGTCCTGCAGCTGAACTCAAGTCTTTTATTGCTCATTGACTATTGAAGTTAAAAGTTTCACTTAATACATGGTGAAACTGAAAATCAAAAATAATTTTTAGATATGCTCCTTAATTTCTAATTTCACCATGTATTAAGTGAAACGTTTAACTTTCAATAGCCAATTCACAAGCCCGTTCTCACGGGGTAAACATCTCGGAGTTGCTACTTGGAAGGCTTTTACCGATAATACTTGCACCCCATTAATATTACATGCTACAATGCATAATTTCTGAAAATTTATGATATACAGAACTACGTGCTACTTATTCTTTTCCATACTAGTGGTTGTGCAATAAACATGCCAATATAGAAACAAGATATCCAAACAACTAATCTTCGGATAACAATCAATACAATACAAAGATTTGCAAGTTCTAAAATAAAATATTAAAAAGAAATAAAAACGGAATCTTATAATATCAATCAAAAATATACTTCTAAATGTTAAAGAGAATAGAGATAAGGTATGTGTAAATTAACATTGTAGTGAAAAGAATTTAAAATAAAGAATTAATAAAAAGAAGAAAAACAAAATGGAATAGCCAAAAGATTATGAATATTTTAAATGAAAAAGAAATAAATAAAAGGCCGGAGGTAAAAAGACACAGCTGATAGCAGCGAAGACCTACATTCATCAATGCCCTAGATTAGTACTGAACGCTTGTAGTGTTTGGACAGGAGTGAAGAAGGGCGGTGGGTGTTGTTTCGCATCCTCACTGCAGTGCATTTGGCAACTAAGGCTAGTTTTTATGTACAGGTTTATTCCCCGATTATAAATATTCACTGGCCGGATGTGTATAAATATTATGTTCTAGTTGTTGGGTTGTTTTTGTTAACTTTTCGTGAAAGTATATATGGGCAAATTATTTTGTATGAAATAAAATTATGTACCTAGAAGGAATTTTATAATGCTTTTCTTTATTTTATTTGGTGTTAATACAAATTTCTTAATAAGAAAATTATCAAAACCTTTTTTTCATTTTTCTCAGTGCAGTTAAGTAGTGAATTAACAGCACACTGTATGGAGGGAAGAGCAGGAAAAAGTAGAATTCATTTAGATCTTCAGCGAAAATTAAAAACGCTTCATCCCGCTTCTACTCAAGAAAATACTCAACCAGTTCTAAACATAAGAGAAAGATGTGCTAGTTGTATAAAATATATAGAAAACAACGACATTCAAATATTTCCGTAAGTCGAGCAAACAATGTTTATGCTTAGAAGACGCAACAACAATTTGTGAAAACTGTAATAAATACAAATTCGAAGAGTACAATGCTGATGTAGATTCTGACTAGGTATTTTCGCGATCCGTTATTCAGTTCGCTTTTTTTCTTTCATTTTATTTAGAAGATATTTTATTTCCTTATTTCTGTTTCTATTTCTGTTTTTAGCACATAGACATACTAATAATAACAACTCAGCACTACAGCCCTTGAAGCCCTGGGCTAAGTGACGAACCACCGAGCCACTGAGAAGTGTTGTCCGAATGGTGACCCAACCAACAACCGGTACCACATACTAATATTCTTAAATAAAATACATGCTAATAGCAAAAATGTGGTATTGTTAAATTTTAAGTTAATAGGCACATAGATGGGCTGCGCCCGAAGTAAGGTTAATTTATTGAAGTATCACTTGTTTTGAACATGTATTGTATATGTGCGTACATATTGCGTTCGTCGTATAGAACTATGTATTGAATATATGCGTATGTATACACACATATGTTCGGCTGATTGTAGGCGCTCCGGTGACTGACGCCACATCGCAGTGATACATAAAACTGTTTTCTCATATAATAAATACAATATAATCCGCTCAAGGTTATAAACATGTTTATTCAGAGATGCGAGAGCTATTCGAGAAAACAGCTACTTTTTACCGAACGTGATTTGAATAATGGGCACGCTTTGTTGGTTCGTAAACATCACGCCACTTTCCTCTCTCGCAATGGTAGTAACGGCAACCGAAGAACAGCTTAGACCCAGCGCCGCGGGGTAGAGTGAATGCACACACAGACGCATCCGTTCGAGTGAAGATCGCTACATTGACGATGAGCTTAAAGTTACCGGTCGACTGGTAGTCGCCCGTCAAGATCGGGAAATTGTGCGTTTTTATAAATATTTTTTAATTGGTAGTTTGTTATCGTTCATTTGCTGGATAATTGGAATGCGGGTATAATAAATACAACAGCGCATACGTACAAATTGATAAATATGTATATGTGTTACGTAAATTAGGTAAAACATAAACAGCATACAATCGCCTTTAAAATTTAATAGACCGAAAGCCTATTTTTATAAAATAAAAACATGGTAAATAGAACGAATATTCTGATACATCTACTTTAAATGCAATACCACACAGAGAAATATCCACATTGTAATATTTACGCTGCACTATTGGACAAAAATTGTAATCAGAATTTTTACTATTGTGCGAAATTCATAAACAACGTTCCTGCAGTTTTGTATACCACAGTTACAAAAAAAGCAATAAAATTGTTAGAAACTATTGTAGCACAATCTTCTAGAAAATATTGTGAAATGTTTTACAATATTTTATAACTAGTAAATACAATAAGTTGCATATGATTTTATTAAATTACGTATAATTGCAATATTCTGAATTCCGCTAATGTTAAGAAGGACGTCGGTCTGCCAAGATCTTGGACATACCTCAAAATTTATGAATTGCTGTTTCTGAAGCAAAGAAGCTAATGTTGCCGTGGCAGTACTAATTATATCTACCAACTGCCAACATCCCTCGAGATTTACGTATTGTTGTTAATAAAATCAATAAACAAACCCGCAAACTAATAAATCTCATTTATTTTAGAGATATAGCGAAAATTAAGCAAATAATCGGTATAAAAAGCGATCATATTATTTTGTTATTTCTAGTTTATTAATTTAACAAACTCATTAATTTCACTTAAACAATAAGTACTCTTCAATTAACAAAGTGAATATTATTAAGAAATAAGAATTACGGTAACCATAATTGTATAGTTAATTTAATGTAATTATTATGTTCAAATTACTTTTTTTCAAACCTAGCCCACACTTTTGTAAACAGGCTCTGTGATCTAAGCATTATTATTATGGGTAAGTTTTCTACCCATTAGTTACGTTCAATAGGCATATGTGATACAGTCGTTGTTGTAAAGATGGCGCTTCTCTTATTTCACTCAAACACGGTTATAAAAAGTTGATTTGGTGCATTTATCGGAAAAACATTGTATACCGACGAAGGAGTATTCGCAAACGTCACATACAGAACAAAACAAATGAATGAAATCAACACTTCTCAAATTAAGGACCCCTTGCTCCTTGATCCAACAGTCCAGCTTTACTGTACGCAATTTTTTTTGCACTAATAGTGTTCTTCTGTTTAACTACAATTAGTTTTTACATATTATACAACTGGCGTCCCTTGATTTTCTTTTCTTAGTTTGATTTTTTGCATTTTTCATTTGTGTTAGAGGAATAGAGAGGTAGAGTTAAGTGAAAGCGCCGCTATTTTCTCAGACAGCAGTCAGCACTTACATTAATTAGTTCTGTAAGTATAAGCTTCTGAGCAAAAAGTTCCCCACGAAAGTTGCTCAGAAAAGCTCATGAGAAAAATCTCCCCGCGAAAATTGCTCAGAAGAGATCCTGACCAAAAAAACTGCGCGAAAGGTCTCCATGAAAGTTGCTCAGAACAAAACTCCTGTTCAAAAAGCTCTAAACGGAATTTGTTCAGCAAAGTTCCTGGGCAAAAAGCTTCCCACGAAGGTCGCTCCGAATAAGTTCCTGAGCAAAAAGCCCCCACGCGAAAGGTGCTCAGAAAAAGCTACAGAGCAAAAATTTTCTACGAAACTTACTCGGAAAAGCTCTTGAGCAAAAGGCTTCCCTTGAACGTTGCTCAGAAAACTTCCTCGCGAAGGTTGTTCAGAAATGCTTCTCACGGAAGTTGCACAGAAAAGCTCCGAAAAGCTCCTGAGCAAAAAGATTCCCACAGAAGTTGCTCAGAAAAGCTCTTGAACAAGAAGCTCCCTACGAGAGTTGCCCAGAAAAGCCCCAAGTTTTTAAATTAAAATATTTTGCTATAGAAGGAGAGGTTGTCCTTTTAAATGAGCAATGTAAAGAGCAGCGAGCCAACGCGACGCGACGGGGTACTGGACTAGGCAATGCGATGGGGCGGGCTGGGCCTAGAAATTTGCTAAAATGTGCACCTCTATTGTACACTATGAGACCAAGATGCTTCTTTTTGCGCTGTTTTACGTTCTCATCAAAAGCTTTGAAGAAACGAATTTCACAATTTACTCGTGAAGCTCTGATCTCGGCGAAATTTGTAAATGCTGTAAGATTGCTAGTTTGCCACCTGCTGCAATATTAATATTTGCCGAATATTTGCTACATTTGATTACACTGTTCGTTATTCTTCTTTTAAAAACGGGAATTCTTCCACCAACGTCCTATTAAAAATACATTTTCTCTTTTGTGACATGACGACCAATTTTACAAATATATGTATCTACTCATTTTTTCTGCAACTAGACTAAATATTAATATTAACCACTAATGCGACTAATTACTATACACACATAATAAACTGTTATGTACAACGTTAAGCGCGCATGCGGTTCTACTGTTGGCGTTTGCTGCGCATGAATACTCAAATTGTGACTATTAGTCCAGTGCTCCATCTCTCCGTCCGTTGTTGTAACTTAACATGATTGAATAACTATAAGAAATATATAAACAAAGCCGCTAGGTATTCCTATTCACAAAATAGGGGACACAATTACTTTTTACAATTTAATTAAATATACTTACATATTGTATCTGTACATGTCAAGTATTATTTTTCTCAAATTAAATGCGAATTAAGTCCAATAAATTCTTGATTATTTATGCAACCGAAAACAGAGTACACTTAAATGTTAATTAAAAATGATTGGGGAACAATTCTTCGAGTACTTGTAGTTTCGGTTGCATAAGCAATCGAAGATTTGTAGAGCTTAGATTCGCATTTAATTTGAGAGAAGCTTATATCTCACTTTTTGTTATATATACTTTTTATTTCTTTAAGTAAACCAGCAAGTTATTAATAGGAAAGACAAGGATTATAGTTTAATTATAGTCTTACTGTGTATGCCTTTGGCATACAAGATCTGCACGTTTTTCACACACTATGCTGTGTATTGTACATAATTAATTTCTGGATTACTAGCTGTTATTTACGCAGATAATTAATTACAGGGCGTAGGATGTAATAATATTAGTTGTTTATGTCTTATTGTTCTCCAACAATTAATAGTATACGGAAATATCGTGAAGATATTTATGCAGCTTGGATGTAGCATTTAAAATAACAACCGTATGTGCTGTTGGTTCAAATTTAAAATGTCATTGCTTTATAACTTCATAACTCTGTTTACGTCAATAAAGAAGGGAAAGGAATTATTTAAATGTAAAACGATAAACAAAACAATGAAATATATTATAGTATATAGGTATATTGCAATACATTTTTTTATGTTTACATTTATTTATAAGGCTAACAAGACTCTTTAACTTTACGAGTCATACACATATAACATATAAATATTTTTTGCTTTTACTTAGTTGTTAGTAACAACAACCTATGTTGGTCATATCATTGTGAACTCTTTATTTATGAAACGTTAAATAATTACAAACCATCGTAATCCCGTGCTCTACCGGTTCTAAGTACTATATGGATTCCGTAACAATTGAAATATTCCTACTCTCAATAAATAATTGCCCTATGATTGTCAATAACAAAAATATAATACAGTAACCTCGCACTCATGTGAATACTAATCATTATGAACAGGTAGGGTAATTATAAGTTAAATATATAATGTATATACAGGCTTGGAACAAATTTTCTCCGGTATAAGGACTAAAGCAAGCAAGTATAGCACAGCGTTGGGTAAGATAGGAGAAGTGAATAAATTTCTACAGCGACTAGATACACTCGTGTTTATTCGCGCCTTGAGTGGGGAGCAGTGTTAACTAGTGATTTATTGAGAGCCGACAAAACACGAGTATGTATAATCGCTGTAGAAATTTATTCACTTCCCCTAGCATGTCCGACTGAAAAATTTTTAGGCCGGTATATGTGGCTTGGTAAGTATATAGTTCTAGATTCGCAGTAACCAAGTTTTACTGCTTATAACATGCAACTGTGTGATAAAATTATTCAAATTATTTGCATTTACAACTTGTCATGATGGGATGCGACGTTAGAGTTCTTCTATTTACAATAGAAAATACATAGTGTGCACCAATTTCGGTCGATGTAATCATGTTCGTTCATACAATGCATTTTTACGTTATTAATTATACCTTACTGTGATACTTATTATGTGTGTAAGAAGTTAAAAAAATCTGCGAACATTTGGACAAGTTATTGATTATATCTCATAAAACTTTACAGTTTGTTGACATTTGCTGATATGCGGAGTCAACATTTGTCTGAAAATTTTGGTGGATAAGGAATTGCTATTCGACAATCTTTCTTGTTTATTTTCTGTCACGGCACTCAGTTGTCCTTTACTACATTAATCGTATATCCATTGCACGCTAGATATCTAACACAATATCTTGCTCAATATTTAAAATGAACATAAGAATGTTATATATTTTTTAAGGTCACGAAATTGGTATTTGATTATACATAGCTTACTTTGCCTTTCCACTTAAAGTTACTACATTATCACGAATTTGGAGAAATATCATAAAATAAGCTTCGTTTCAACATAAAAAATATCTAAACTATTTTTCGAATCATAATAGTGCTCTGTGTCAATTCGGCTTAAATGTTGTCACTTGACACATATGTATTAACTTTCCATTTAAGTTAAAATGCGTACACCCATGGATTTCGGTATAATTTAAGATAGTCAAAACACGAATAAAGTAACAAACACACAACAATGACAAAAATCTTTAGCAATGGCCAACCTCAGAATTTTCATTTATATTTCGTAAATTAACCCTTATACAAAGCCATGTCAATCCATATCAACATTTGATGCCTCATGCAGGATTTTATAGAATAATTAATTTAAAAAAAAACGCAATTATAAACAAACTGAGTATTGGATTATATAATACAAAACTAAGAAACATGTTTTTGAAAATAGAAACAAACGTATTGTATATAATTCTCTATGATAGCGAAATAATGCTACCTAACTTTGGTAACCTATCATAAATCTCTTTCACTATAATTAAACGTCAAAACTATCAAAAATATAATTTGGAAGAAAAATAGGAAGAACAGAATAAGAGAGGCATTTTCATATAAACTATATGTGTAGGTGTACTTATATGTTGCGGTACTATTTTCTTGAGTTTATTAGGTACTATGTAAAATATGGTAATTTTGCACAATGAGATTTAAAGAAGATTAGTATTTACGTATAGCGAAAAATATTTTCTATTTGTGAATCATAATACATATATATAATACTTCAGATATTTAACTTTAATGCACAATAATATTTTGGACGATCTGCTCAAAAGCTATATTGAAATTACAAATAACTCAGATGTTGAAATATGTTTAGACATGTTTTGTACTTTTGCGTGCTTTGCATATTACGTAATTTTTAATATTGATACTTACACGTAAGGAAAGTAGATATATTTACTTGGTTTTACTTGAATAATTTCGAATTAATGGAATATCTAAGCGGCTTGTGGGAAATAGAAGTTTGAAAACTGATTGACTTGATAATACTTCGTTACGGTATAATTATTCAAGACACGTGTATGCGCTTAATGTACTACTTAATTGATGTTAGAAGTGGGTGAGTAAGTGTTTGTCGCTAAGATTTTATAATTAGATTCTTGGACTCTTTCTGCCTTTTTGATTATCTAGAGGATTAATTATCTAGCTTAAAAGTAGCAATACATATTGCATTAGATCCGATCAATTTAATAGTTAACAAGTAGTTTTTGTTGTGATGTTTTGTTTTTCAATTTATCTATCTTCATTGCACGTATATGTATTTGTTTATACTGATGGATATCTGGTTGAGCAATAACTGGTTTTTACATTTACAACAATTGACGCCTAGAATGCATTTATTTTTAAATGTTGACGTAACCACAACTTCCTTAAATTTTTGTCGACTTTAACAAGGCTCTGCAGATGCTATTCGCCGAAAAATGTTAGCCAGTAATTACATTTAAACGTTTTTGATTGAGTTTTTTTTTTACCCTTTGATATTTTATTATCAATAGACATTACTCAATTTGGACATAACCATGTAACTTAGGATAAGTCGAAGGCATTTTTGACGAATTGAAATTGAAATACCATAGTTTGATACTAGTAATAAGATCTGGTTTATTATGTCATCTTTATCGTGAGGAAAGTGAGTGTTTCTTCAGGATCAACAATTGCTAAAAATAATATGAATTTTTTGCGATTGTTCAAGTTATTTTTTTTTAATTATATTGATACAAACAAACACATTTATCGTTAAATCAACATACTTAAAACATCTTACCACAAGTTTCGCTACATTTGACACACGTTTCAATAGCAAGCTATCATTAACAGTAGTACAATGCATCCAATATGATAGTCAAGTTTGTGGTAAAGCGTTTTGAAGAGGGTATGTAGTGTTCTCAATCCCACAGTTTTGAATATTTTTGTCACCTCACTATCGTTAAAAATTGTGTAAACAAACGCAATGGTACAGTATCGAGGATGCTATTAAACTATTTTTTTTTATATTTTAACCAAACTAACACGCATACAATATTACGTCGATCCTTGTAATTGTTGCTGCTCTATTAATCAGCAGTTGTGCCACACACTAAAAGGATTATAATTGAATGTACACGGTACAAAAGAAAACTGGAACGATAGATAGGTTAATCCGGCAATGTTCCAGTTTACTTTTGTGCATGGGCATACACATAACACAACTAATTGCTGTAATATTGTTTTCGATCTTGCCCCATATGCTCAAACAAATATACAACAACAATGCAGTTCATAAAATGCAAAAACTAAAGCTGATACCAGAACATAATACCATTTTGCATCTAAAAAAATATGGAAACCTAAAATTTGTTCCGGTAATACAATTTAAAGGATATAAAAAGTAAAATCGAATATTAATTAGTTTAGTATAACTAACTTAAGATTGTATAATTAGATTTACTTCAGTCAAGTTCATGTCAATGTCAACGATTGAAAGTTAATTTTTTGTGCGCATACCTAAAACATAGTACTTATTGATGCTACCAGTAAATTCAAACATTTACATCTAATGATGAACAATCTCCGTTAATCATGTAATATTTTGTATAAGTGAGTGTCTTGTTCTTTGTATTAGTTTAAAACAGAATAATAGGTTGCCCATTGCTGTCAGCATTAATCCCGGAGCACATAGGGGGGCCAGTACCCATAAAATAGATAAAAAATATGAAATTATGGCATTGTATGTTTTTCGAAATGCGATACACTGAAAAATTTCTAAAGTTAATGTTAAAGTCTAAACGTTAGTCTTTACTGCAGGACTGATAAAAAAATGGATCAAGAACATATGGATACACCGAATTTTATTTAGGATCGAGCATCCAGTCACATACCAAGAGGGCACGTTCAACCGTCGATTGCGGTAATATGAAAAAAGAAGAATTGAAAAATATGATTTCTATTAGTTAACAAAGTTTGGGCGTTTCTGGTTCTGTTGGGCGGTTGTGGGTCAGATATATACGCTTTGATATACCATCTCTAAATCCGCAAGCTGTCGCCTATCTACCGACAAGCACTTACCACCTTTCCTATACCCTTGTCTAACTACTACAGAATGCTAATCACCATATTGATCTTTTCAATTTGAATCAATTCAACATAGTCTTCATTCCGACTACTACGGGGCGAAGGAAACGATTCGTTAGGCAAGACGTAAATTCACTTTCAGTTTAGCCGACATTCGATTTATTTCGCCCATTTCTTAACAAGACGTTGGTGGATATTAGGATACGGCTACCGTCTTCAAATTTAATAACGGTTAGTAAGTTTTGATCGCGGTCAGTAATTTTATATATTTTATATATTTATTTTATATAAAAAAAAACTGGGATATTATTGGAGGATTGTGAAACAATTTTACAGTAGCAATTCAACATAAGTTACACACGCTTTATTTGCAGTAAATTATCCCGAAAGCGATAGCGTGAAATCGGCTTTAAAGAAAATGAGTACCACCCAAGTTTTGGCCCGAAAACGAATAAATTTTTATGTTGTGCTAGCTTTGAAAGAATTTTTCCAGAATTTGTAAGTAGTTATGCTGCTTAACGATTCTGTTACAGCTTTTTTCTCTCTAGTAGTATCGAATTTTTTTTTGACTTTTTGAAAACAAAATCCTTTAGAAATTTTAAAGTCATTACATTTAAATGCGTAAGCTAGGTTGAAAGATAGCAGCTACATTTACTCTTATAATTTAAGATATTACACAACGTCTAGTTTAAATGTAGACTAAACTAGTTAATAGCAAAATATATCAGCTACGCATGTTGTAGGTATGGTTGCAGTAATCAGGAACTATCTTCCGTTCGGTTACTGTCGAAACAAATTCGATTTAGAATACGTGGGGCAATAATATAGTGACGTTTAGATTATATATTTCCGCCCATAAAGTTTCATACTTGTTCGCATTTAAATGGAAATAGATCAGCAAGAATCGTTTACATTTAAACGTCAAGAAATAAATGTTCAACGTTGAAAATAAATTCCGAAATAAGTATAACCATTTCCCCAGAAGAATTAAAGCTTATTAGATAATATTTTGGAAATGTATCGTTAATTGTTTTAGTAGTGAATTTGATAATTTGCTGATGTCTAACGCAAAGATAATTTCGGTACAATTAACAGAAAATGGAAAACCCAGCTTATTTGAAAACCCAAACAATGTAAACGTTTAATGTTTAGAAAATATGAGGTGCTGCGTCTGTCTAATTGTAAGTGACATGATAAGGTTGCAATTAATACTCATTAAAAATTGAAACATTACTAATGCATGTAAATATGCATAATTTTATACTAAATCTTGCATTTAAAGGAATGGCTGTTCAATCATTCTTTTAAAAGCAAAATTTAAAAGTGCTTGAGTGCAAAGCACAAAATTAATTGAAAAATAGAAAGGATAAAAACCCTTAAGATTCAAATGTCACACCCAATTACTTACTTACGCAAGTAGTTTCGCTAGACATCAAACTCAATAGAGTTTCGTAGAAAATAGCTACTACATTATTCTATATGTTATTACTATATTAGCGCGTAACATATCGATGAAAGCTAAATCTTAATGCAGAGTAAATTACTAGTACAGAAGATAAAAAACGAGATATGAGATAGGTCAGACGTAATTGAAATTTACGTATTTATCCAATTTTTCTGAATTTTGCAACAAAAGATAAATAATACTTTTCTCTTTCTCTTATTACACGTCGCTTGATGCCATTAGAGAAGTCGCTACTTGCATCTGTATGAAACAAATCGACAAAGCATTTTTGTATTTTGGGCATGAGACGACGACTGGTTGCTGCACTCTCTGTCAGAGTAAGCAGATCGTTTAAACGATTGCGAAATATATTTTTGGAAATTGCTTACGCAAAAGTTTAACATTGAATTTTATTTTTGTTAAATCTGTAACATTGTTTACTACTCCTGAATTTGAACCTGAAACTACGATTGCAGAGAACGAATGATATGGATTTGAAAATTTCTCCTTTTGTTTTTGGTACTTAGCACGTTTAATAAATCATAGGCAAGATGAGCATTTTTTTTCGGTGCGATAAACATGTATGTATCTTTTGTAATAGAGATCGTTATATGAAGTTTTAAACGAACTGCGGAGAAATATCTAATATATATAAGGTTTTTGTGTCAATTTAAAAATGCTGCCACTACCGTGGTTAGTAGAGAAACTTGATGGAGCTTAGTTTTGTAAACATTGCTCGCTAAAAAACTGAATACAAGGGTAACCACCTTGCTAAAGACCAATAGTTGTACAAGTGCACTAAATTGAATGGGAAATCTTTCGTACCGAGGGCAGACGTATTTATGATGCTCATTTTTGTAAGTAATGTCTTTGTAATAACTGGTTTGCCCGAAATATATGCTGATTTAATTTATGGATACAATTAATGCATGATGACTTTATGTTGTACTAGACAGGTATAATCCATTAGGTTTTGAATAATATGAGTGGCGTAAAACTCTATTTGATTTATTTTATTACTAATATATTAATGCTCAATACTAAAATAGCACAAAAAATTGTGCAATCAGCAGTTAGTTGTATATAGTAAATGCTATTTCTTCGAAGACTATTCATTTTATTCATTGTATATGCAAATAATATAAATTTGCTTTTAAAACTAAAGCAAAAAAAGAAATTGTCTGAATCTGCTATTTAGTAAAGAGTAATTCTGTAGCTAAGATGGATTTACCCTAAAAACAGAGAACGGTCATAGACGAAAGTCTTATAAACCTGAGCGTCAGAATACTACTTAATATTGTTAAGAATAAATGCTTCAAATGTTTTGGAAATAAAATTTCACTGAAGTAAATGAGAGAAAAATTTCAAAAAGTGCCTTGTTACCGAAAGTATACCAGCATGATAGTCAACAAAGTAAAAACTTTACAATTGAAAACTAAAATCGTTTCTGTTACCATTATTCTTTAGGATTTTTACTTCTATTCAGTTGGGTATCACTCATTTCATTTGTAAGGGTTTCGATGACCTAATACCACAAAACCAGCTTCAGTTCACTATAGTAGCGAAGATTTTGCAACAAGTTTTAATTTGTTGGGTTACTTAGTTGATGTATTTTCTCTTTTGCGGCAACAGCTTGAATGTGAATTTACAAGGACGTGCTAAAGATATTTTATTAATGATAGACAAAATTCATGTTTTCATAAAAAGCTTGATGTCTGGTTATTCCCCTTCAAAGCAAAAATTTCGGTATGTTCCCACTAGCTTGGGGTTGTGTTGAAAAAGTTGAATAAACAAGACACTATATTTCAGCACAGCTTGGATTGCTTAACGGTGTTGGGTACAGTTTTAAGCAAAAATTAAAACCGCTATTAAAGAAATAATTTTGTATGGCGATAAATAATACAATGCAATTATAACATATTTGTACTGATGAAATAGAATTTAGAAGAAAACTAGAAGAGAAACGAGACTTGAAAGGTCGAAATTTCGTCATTTTATGTCACTGCCAACGTCGTAAATAGGGCCAGTAAAAAGTTGAGATTTGGAGTATGTATTAACGTAGTAACTAGCTCTAGTGAATGTAATTTCTGGAATTGGAAAATAATGAGTACTTACCTCAATAACACACTTTGGAAAAAGGCATTTTTTTAAAGCGTTTGCGAGCGTAGCCTCTTCCCTCCTTCTGGCGGTGCTGTTTTAATAATATGGAGGTATTTCCATAGCGTTAACGTACTGCTATGGATAAGCAACCCATGTTTGCTGAGTGTATTTTGAGTTGCATATTTTGTTTTGTTTACTCGTTCAACCTTTAATCAATGTTCCGAGAATTTTTACAATATTGTTTATTTTTGTATAAATTTTAGTTAAAGAGTTTATGGTATGATTTATTTAATTAAGTGTTAAGTTTTTTTAAATTAATTCCATTCATTTATTTGTCTAGTATTTGCTAGTTTAGTTAATGCTTATTCTATTAGATTTTGTCGTTGAGTTGTTTACGACTGCGTTGTAAGATTTTAAGAGAGGGGTTTGTGAAGAACAAACCGATTGATAAAGTTTTGTCAGGGAGTTCCTTGTTCGAGTATTGACGTGAGTGGACGTATTTTTCAATCATTGTAGCCATTATGTAATTCATTTGATATTGAGATTTGATTTCTGGTAAAAATTTTAGTTCATCAAGGAATTCATTTTATAATAATTGTTAGTATATTGACGTGTACAAGTTGTAGATATAAGATCATTTATTATTTTTGTTCGGGAAGATACATTTAAGTTAAATTTTTTCACCATTATATGTTTAAGAGTTAATTTTCATTTTCTATTTTGCTGTTTCATTTTTAATTTTCAATCACCTCGGTTGGGTGATTGGAAGCATTGTTCTTGCTTTTAGTTTATTTATTGTAATTTTCTAGTAATTGTCCACGTTTAATTTATTGTAATTTGGAACCACGTGAATTGAAATTGTTAGATTGTGGATAATCTTCCTGACCAAACTAATCTTTTGCTTTGCATTGGAAATTGCATTATCCTACTTTAATTTAGAATCTAGTGCAGTTTTTATTTTAGGCCAGAACCTTCAGTTCACGGTTTTTTTTTTCTGCACAAATTTTAATTTAACTCATTTTGATTAAAATAAATTTGATTGTTAATTAACGTCGTTGGGTTAAAAATTCTGTTCTTTTATTTTAAATTAAACCTTTTCAATTTTTCGAGTATTTAAGAGAGTCAGATTTCTTTCACTCACAATTTACTTTTCGTGGTTAGATTCAAGTTTTAATTCGCGAGGGTAACTCTGAGGTTTATAGTTCTTTCGCGCCATTTAAATTTTTCCGTTGAGCTAGCTAATTTTAATTTCATTTTTCATTGTGAAATTCATTTTCTTTTTCATTTTAAAAGTTCATTTAATTCATTCAGTACACAGCAGTACGTTACTCATCTCCATCCCATTTAAACAAAGTTTCTGGCAGGCACCCGTTTTTCACTCTCTTCAGAGCTAAGGGCAGCCGGATATGGCAATCCTGGCGCATATCGACAGATGGTGCTGTGGCCGCAGCACCGTTTTCTTTCAAGTGTACGCAGTAGACGTCTGTATTATTCAGGAAAGTGTAGCTGTTGGATTGGCATTGTTACTCTCTTTTCCAGTCAGTGCAGATGGAATAATTGGGCAGGCTAATGGTACTTCCCCTCTTTCCTTCATTTTCAAAGGGTAGACGCTCAACGATGGGGGCACAGAAGTATATGATACATAAAAATAAATAAAAAACTTATTTAGAACATGTTTGCAATATCTTATTTCCTATGATAAATGATAATGCTTTAAACAGGTGGAAGCAATATATTCTTAAGAGGGTAGCTCGTAACTCGTAGCTTGCTTTAGACTTACTTTACAACATCTTCCATCGGGAAGAACAAAGGTACCTTCCTCATAAGTGCTATAATCTACTTTTCATTTTCTGTAACTTTGACGTCTATTACTTTTAATTCGTACACAAACTACAATATATACCCCTACTATAATGAAATAACTGCAATATATAAAACTATTTTTTTCTGCAAAATGTTCCACAGCCTTGTGTTTAACTTTTTGTAGTTCGGATATGTCTCTTAATACCCCTCCTAATTACTGTTTTCCACTCATTAAAGTTTCTTCCTCATTTAGGTAGGATATTAAGGCCTCTTTCAGACGAGGCAATTAGTTGATTCCACTAGTTGAATGGACGCTTTTCAAGAAGAATAGTGATTAAGCAAATGATTGGGAAAGGAGTCAACTCGTCTGCTTCAGCGGCGCTCACATTCTCACCTCACTAGTTGACTCAACATAAAAGGCACTGCTCAGCATGCGTCTTTCACACTCTTCGACTGGATATCCTTTTTGCATCTTTTCTTGCAGAAGAGCACACACAAGGAAGGCTCCTACTTCCTCGGGTTCTAACATCGTACTGACCTCCAGTTGGGCATAAAAATTGATGCCACAGGTTGCTGCATGTGAAACTAACTTTGAACAAGTCTCCACACGACACTCAACTAGTTAAGAATCAACCAGGCAACTTCGTTGAATCAACCAAACCGCCTCGTCTGAAAGAGGCCTACGTGTTTGTGTTCCGTTGGGGATAAATCTTTAACAATAAAATTTTGGGTGTTATTTGCTATAAACTTGGGGCTAATATTAAAAGGGTCCATAAATTCGGAATGGGACGTTTTAGCGCCGCCGTTTCAGCGCCGCCGATTCAGCGCCAGGACATTTCAGCGCCGGGACATTTCAGCGCCGGCCGATTCAGCGCCGCATTATTGAATGGTTAAAGTATAGATAACTTAATACTCAAAACCTAATGATCTTAACTAACATTCATCTTATGAAAATTTTTTTTACCACGTGTGTTTGGTTGCGAGGGCCGTTCGCCCGGGCGTTTTGACGCCATGCGAATACCAATGAATTTGAATGTTTGAATTTAATGATAATTTTTTTTGTTTTTTTTAAAGATCGGGCAGGAGGCATTAATGGTTTTCAAATAATTTTTTTGAAGGGGTCGAGGGGAAAGGATAGTTTTTTTAAAATAATTTTTCTCTTTTTTTTAGAAACATTAGGAGAAGAGGATGCATTAGAAGTGTTCAAAAATATTTACCTAAATCGGAAAGGGGAGCAGGGGGGGGGGATGGGGCTCAATGATGATTATATTGTTTTCTTTTTTTTCGAACATCTGGACAGAGAATGCATAAAAATGTTGAAATCATATTTCAACATTGAAAGAAGGGGAGGGAGTATATACTTTTTTAATGATTTTTATGCTTTTTTTCGCCAACATCGGAGAGAGGATGCAATTAAAATGTTTTAAATCATATTTATCTAACACGGAAGGAGGAAAGAGGGGGAAGGAATTTTTTTTTAAGATATTTTTTTCGAAACATCGGGAGAGAGGATGCATTGAATGTTTTCAAACATTTTTTAACATTGGAAGGGGCGAAAGAGGGGAATGTTCTTTAGCGATTTTTTTTTCTTTTTTCAGAACAGAACGAGAAGACGAATCGGAAATTTTCAAATCATATATATTATTTTACATGGAAGAGACGAAAAGGAGGAGTAGAATGGTTTTTTAATGATTTTTTTTCTGTTTTAACAACGGAGAGGACGCATTAAAAATGTTTTAAAATCATTTTTTAATATAGAAGGTGGAGGGGGAGTAAATATTTTTTGTTTTTTTCGAAACATCGCAGAGAGAGGACACGTATAAAAATGTGTCAATCTAAACATTGCTTAAAAAAACTAATCCCTTTCCCTCCACCTCTTCCAATATTAAAAAAAAATATTTGAAACATTTATAATGCATTCTTCTCCGAGTTTCAAAAACAAGAAAAGAAATCATTTAAAAAACTAATTCCTTCCCCCCTCACCCCGTCCAATGTTAAAAAAATATGATTTGAAACATTTATTACATATTTAAAAAAAAGAAAAAAATGCTCTCCTTCTCCTCAATGTTAAAAAAAAAAATTTGAAACATTGCAATTCATCTCCCAATGTTTACAAAAAAGAAAATTATCATTTAAAAAGTCACTCCCTCCCCTCTCCCCCCTTCAAGCACTAAAAAAATATGAGACATTTTTAATGTGTCCTTCCCCAGTGTTCAAAAAAATCTCTGCATCATATGTTTAAATCAAATTCACTGGTATTCATCTGAGCTCAAAACGTCACCGTCGAAACTCCTAGAACCTACGAGGAAACACAGATAAAATAAACTTTTCTTTTATTGAGTAAGATATTTAATTTAGTGTGTTCCCCTAGATTATCTGGAAAAGTTTTTTTATCCTAAACAATTTTCGATTCAGTGAGCTCACGATCCATTGCATAAGATCTCATATTTTAATACTAGACTATGTTAGGCAGAAAAAAGAAGTATATCAAAATAAATTCGAAAAATGCTAATATGTAGCTGCAACCAACACACATGGACAAAAAATTCTCCATAAAACATAACAAGTTATTATGTTTAACCATCCAAAAACGCGCGCTGAAATCCCGGCGTTGAACGTCCCGGCGCCAAACCCCGGCCTGAAATGTCCGGCGCGAAAGCGGCGACGCGAAACGGCGGCGATGAAACGCGGCGATGAAACGGCGAGCTGAAACGGCGGCGCTGAACGCGCGGAAACGTACAGACCCCAATAATTGCAAAAAGTCTTGATTGTTTATATTAATAGATATTACACACATTATACATGTCAGATACGCTGAATAGTTTTACTGTAAATCGTCCGTGCAACACAATATTTACTTGCTCTGTTGATTGAGCAAATTTATTGTGAGGTTTCATTGCAGATGTGACAAAAATCCAGGAATTACGTTTCCTACCTCAATAAAGGGAATGAGAAAACGCTTCTACATGCGAAATGTTTCTATCTTATAGCGAACCCTGGCCTAAAGGTGGGGATGTTGAGTCACTCGCTTGTTAAACCTAATTATATATATAAATAAAGCCGAAAGGTACTAACCGTTTTCTGGGGCTTTCTGGAGTTTGGAGGATATTATAAAGCCACTTTGTATCTCACGGCAGATTTATTAATCATATCGCTCTCTTCAATATTACAACCTGAATGTAATTAGCTCATTTCATCCCTCGGCAAGCAGATCAAAAAAGCTGAGAGTTCCGGTAATTCAAATTCATCCTGACACTCTTATCTAACTAGCTATTTCTATGGAATGGAACTTTCGTGAAAAGATATGATGACAATGTTCGGGCGAGAAATAATTCAAAAACACGCTACCATTAGGTAATGTACTATCAAACAGAAGATTGACTTAATTTACAAAATATAGACTGAATCATTGAATTCGTAGTAAGTGAACTCGTTAGTGGATCCTGTATACCGCATTCTCCGGATACCCCGGATCAATTTGACCGATATTTTCGAAATACGCGTTGTATCAAATAGTTTTGTCCTTATTGTTTAAAATAAGTTTAAAAATAAAATTGTTCGGTTTGTTTTCTGTGTGTATGTGTTTATCTACGAAATGAAGTCATTTTTTCTGTAAATACTATCTTATTTTATTTAATTTTTTTTTTACCCTAGTGTCTATGTAACCCGGATTTTCGTTAACCCGGATCGCCTGTGGTCCCAATTGATCCGGGTTAACGAAATTCCACTGTATTTCAATATTTTCTCTCTTTAATTTTGAGTTAAAGATTTTGTCTTCGATGGTACAAATTTAGATTCCCTAAATGCAGTAAAGACCAAACGGTACTGAGATAATATAAACTAGGGCGAACCGAGGAGTTTTGCATTCTATAGATATAATGAATAATCATGAGAAACAAATGTAATATATTTTTGTCACCAACTCGCTAACTTAACGTTAATCGAAACTAAACCTGAAATGCTTTTCTATACCTACAATTTGCCTCTAAATCTACTTCTTTTTCTTATACAACAAGCAATCGTGTAACATTCACACAGCAGATGGATGCATTCACACTGTATTAATTCATTACTAATTTTACATTCATACAGATCTTGACTTTTATCTAATTAATGCGAGTGAGTTCTAAAATATGGGGAATCATTATATAGTGATTGCAGGTGCAGTTTAAGTTTTCATTCTAGTGTAATTACAGAGCATGCAATGCCGTTAATGGTCGTATCTATATATGTATGCATGACTATATAGTATTGTAGAGAATAGGTTTATAATTACTTGCATATCTCTATTATATTTGCGTGATTATGTGATTATTTTCACACTTCGTACGAGTCTCGCATGCAGTGGTATGTAATAGCTTAGCTGTTCTTAATTTATGGCAATAAGACCATTAAGCGACACCGAAAAGATTCATTATATGACCGATAAAAGACGCTATATGGAAAGCTTGTTTACGTTAGTGTCTAAAACAAATAATCATACGTATGGGTTAACGCCGTTTGGAGGACAGATGAGAACTGATGCTTTAATAATTCATTTATAATACATCGGTTAACGAACTGGCACAACCTTGGTTATCATCAGTCCTAAGAAAGGCTGATTTCTAATGAAACCCTTACTCGTTTCCCCTATCATCCAACAAAATGTAGTACAAATGATGGAAGTAGTTCAAACATTAATTCACATGATAATCTAAATTGTCAACAATCTCATATCGTGAAATATTAGATTATGGATATGAATTCTGTTTATAAAAGTTTATAAAGGAACATTTTGTCGCAATCGTAACTCCGTATAGGTATAACAAAGTAATGCAGCAACTCACCTGGTTCAGAAATTACCAACGATGTCACAAATATTTATTTACCATTCATCCGATGAAATTTACATATAGCCTGCACAGATATTCATTGTATATGTACCGACCGAATCTTCTCAAATATAGGTCACACATACATGGAATATGTGCAGAGAGGTAAATAGAATTTCCGACTAATGCCTCATAGCACTTAGCTGTGCACCGCTTATTACAATCATTGATAATGTTGCTCGTACTGCCGATGTATGAACAGAAAAGTAAATGGAACTCCGCAGTTAGAGAATTACGTAAGATAGTTTAGAAATTTTGTTATTATTATACTCTTGTCGGTTTATCAACGTTATTGTTTTATGGATTTTAGGAGTACAGTTTTAAATTTCATATCACATCAAAGGTGAGATGTTTTGCATTTTTAGATTTTAAAATAGATTTTCCGGCAGCTATTTCTTACAATTTCTTTGAAATTTCGCAGGAATAAACAATACTTGAATATTTTCCATTATGTTCCACTTAGCAAAAAATATCACCTTAACTATTCTTATAGCTATGTACGTCTTGTATACAGGTTGACGATTTCCTTGCAAAATATAGAATGGAACACGTTATTTATAATAAATTTTGCTATCACTATACAAAATCTAACAGTCTCTGAGGAAAATATTTTAAAAATGGTGTTTTTATCGCTTTCCACCAATAAGAAAAAAATACAAAAAAAAAGTTATTTTGTACAACTTTGATTTTTCTTCTAGTTGCTTGCTGTTATTGCAAATTACACCACAAAATATTTTGGAAAAAGAGACATCGAAATAAAAATTAGGCAGCTTGCATCCATAGGTTTTTATGTTGCACATTTTATCAAACGTAGAAATTTGTTTAAAAATTTATCGATTTTGTACCTTTTAGACGAAGTAGAGTAAGTTTTAACTATTATTTTCTGAATGAAATTTCAATTGTTAACCATTATTTTAATGACAAAAATTCCAGTTTAGCTCGTGTGCAGGGTAAAAATGAAAAAAAAACTTTAAGGACATATCTAAGAAGCCAAATTAAACGAAATAAGATCATATCTTCTATTCCAATTTCTTATTAGCTATTGTGAAATATTAATTAGATTGATAACGTTGCCCCAAGTGACAACTTTAAACAATTATTACCAAATAGGCAAGTGTTGGTAATTTGAAAAACGTTATTTTTGAAAAATGATCTGGTGTAAAAATGTCCCTTAAATTCAATCATAAAAAAAATGCGCAGAAATGATATTTTTCTATGGTTTCTCTAAGGCTGGTAGTGTTCGTGCAGAAGAAGAGTAGCGACGCTGCTTTTCGAATAGAAGTATTTCTAACAGAAAAGGTTTTCAATCAGTTTTTACACATGCCGGCGAATCTGAAGTATTTCCAAGCGTAAGTATTGTTTCTGAAAGATAGCATGGGTTCAGTGTGGAACTAGAAGAAGATATTCTCAATGTGATTGATGATAAACTAGAGATAAGTATACGGCGGTTCGCAATGCAGTTTCAAACTCCACACACAATAGAAATTTGGAAAATACTAAAGCGACGAGGTTTAAACGCTTTCCATATGCAACAAATACAACATTTCCAAGAGGACGATTATCCCTTAAAGCTACAATTGCGTCAATCGATTTATCAAAACCAAGTTTTGCTTAAAACCATTTTATTCACGGATGGAGCTCAATTTACGTAAGATAGAATTAATAATTGTCACAATAATCATCGATGGGCGAACGAAAATTCCCATGCCGCGCTAGAAAGAAATTTCCAACGTCAGTTTAGTGTTAACGTATGGTGCGTCATTCTAAACCATCAACTGTTTGGTCCTTTTGTATCAAATGCGTGTCTTACTGGGAAAGGATATTCACTTCTTTTGGAAGATCGTTTATAAGAAATATTGAACGAAGTACCCTTGAGTATTCCACCACGATTTTTTTTTCATCATAATTGAGCACCCTACCATCAAATAACGTACGAAATTTTTAAATACCCATTTTGGGATCGCTGGGTCGGCAGAGAGGCACGTTCCCTTGCTGCCGAGATCCCCGATCTTATCCCTCAATTTTTTCTTCGGGAGTGGATGAAGTCGTTAATTTATATATCAAAGTGGACACAAGGGATGCGTTAGTAGATCACATTCAGAATGCTCCAGCTTTTACTAGAACGAATTATAAACACGCAAATAAATGTATTGAAGTTGGTTATGGTGTTTACGAAAATTTGTTGTGAATTAATACTATTATTTATAATAAACTGTGTAATATTTTTTTCATATTTTTTTTTAAATTACCGTTAATCAAAGTATCTCAACAACTGAAAATCGGATTAGAACACAAGATCCTGTGTTTAATTTGGCTTTCTAAACTTGTCCTTAAGATTTTGCCATTTCCTGGCGAAACACCCTATATCTTCTGTTTACTTATTTATACTTAGGTTGTTTTTCAAAGTGACATAACATATAAAGACAAATTTTATATATAACATGTTCGCTTTCAATTTACGATTTTGTTTATTCTATCTACCGCAGAAACTGTATCGAAGATTACTAGAGCAAACTTAGGTTTTTCTTGCGTTTGTAGTTTTGAATAATAATTTATGTCATACAATCCGATTCCGAATCCAGTGGTGTGGAATAAAAACTATTAACAGATCATGGAATACTACTACAAACTTTCTATGTGCAAATCACATATCTAATAATTCTCAGACAGTTGTGGTACTAATTTTAATGATAATTTTGGATGACTATCGTCCGATTTCGATACTCTCGAACTTACTACGCAAAAATATTTGAAAATGTGTATCTGCTCCCATACTTATCATGAACTGTCCACCAGGGAGATGCATTGTAACAAATCTAACTATCACCACACATTATATAGGTGACCCTCTAGATCTAGGTAGTCTTGGTTTGTTTGGTATATCAACTGATTTTTACATTTTATGAAGAAATATTTATCGCACAGAACAAGCAAAGTATTCTATATTAGATTTTACTCCGTACCATTTACTTCAACTTTCGATGTAGCTTAGGGCTCCAGCCCTGGTCCTTCGCTGTTTATATTGTATTTGAGTGACCTTTTTCGTAGTCTTAAGTGTTCCGTACTGGTTTACACCAATGATGTAAAAATGTATCACACGATTGCTACTATGGACTGGAAAGTAATATAGACCGCTTATCGTGTAGTATTCACTTAGTGTTAACTTACATTAAACGTCGCTAAGTGCGTCTCTGCATGTCTTACAGTTATCACCACATATGATCATTAATTCTGCTTTTTCTTGCAAAGTCAAACGTCCGGTCGTATTAATATATTTTGAAGTATTTCAAAATTAATTGTCAAATACCACGTAAACTGATAAAAATTAAAAAAAAATAATACGTAATATAGGTAATGTATCGCAGAATTATTAAAAATAGTTCTACAAGTTTTAAGTAAAGCATAACCTTTATAAAGAATAAAATTTTCTGAGAATAGACCATAAAAAAGTTTTCCCTTTGTTGCGTACTTTCCTAGAGAGGCTGAATATTAGTGCTGCAACTCGAAACCGTTTTAATGTGAAACCGGTTTCTAAACTAGGGTTTAAGAACCGTTTTAACTAAAAATTAAAAAAAAAAAACCTGCCTAATCATACTCAAAATTTACAAATCGAACTAAGTTTGGCTAAATTAAATATTTAAGATTACAAGTCTTTGGGGCTACCACAAACCCAAAATTCTTATTATTATATTGTCAAGAAATAGCAAATTCAAACAAGGTTTAAGTAAGATTAGACCTCAATGCAATATAATCCTAAACGCGTGCGTAAAAAGTGAAAGTAAAACCAAATGTTATGTTGTTTAACAACTCCTCGATGAAGAAGCTCTTTTACCGGCTATTTTTCCTCAATTTCCATCCTCGATGAGGCTGAGAGGGTTTACTTGATTTCTCAGATAATTAGATAGCAGCAAGAACCTTCTACACAAAAAAAAATGTGGTAAAATTACCCCCAAAAATGGGTGTAACTGGGCTACCATTTTTTGGGGAAATTACCCCAAAAATAGGTAACACACATTTTTTTAGGGTGTAGCACGCATATTTAATGTAGCTAATTTCTAAGGATTATTATATCTTCTAGTACTATAGCATTTCTACATGAGCAGAACCTGCATATATTATCGTACTAGAGAGCCACCAACTGCTTTTACCGATCTACACATTCAAAATAAAATTCTCAATTTTCCCAATACGCCCATGTGAGGCCGCAAAAGTATCCTATGATAACAACAATATGTTATCCAAAACTAATATGCAAATCGCAATCAATTAATATTCAGCGGTAGCGCATTTTTCGAGTAGGTTACATATTTAAAGACGTGAAAATATTTCATTCTGTTTGTAAACAGTGCCCCCTGCATATTCATATGTACTTAACCATCATTCCATCACTCATCTATACAAATTATGTATATGAATGACGTTTACAATTCCCAGGCATATTTCAGAAAAAGTGTCCTTGACGCCACGCGCGGAACTAAACGTGAAACCAATATCCGATTTTCATAATTTTGCAACCTTTTGTTTTTTTATTAACGCGCTGTTTTTTAGACTGTATGACGGAATTTCAGTAATTGTAGTATATTTATTGTATAATTTATTATATTTGGAAGTGTTATTCGCGTTGTAAATGTAAATAGGTAGTTTCTATTTATAGAATAAGTATCTCTGTTATTACGTATGTAAATTACAGCAATAATAATATAACTACAATAAGAAATTATTCTAATAAATCCTGAGAATTGTGTGAATATTCAGTTTCCGACTTTTTTTATTGTTATGTAGTTCTAGCAGATTTGCAATTCCATAAAAAAATCCTTTGCTTGCTCTTTAAAGTCTGAATATATTTTGGTGAGTCATATTTGCGATGTAGCAGTTCTTGTCTGGTTGTTGATTCTTTTGCTCCTATGGTTAATTAATAAACAGTATGTATATTAGATTGCTTGTGGATGTTTTATATTACATAAGTAACATAACTACTCAGTAGTAAAAAAAATATTTTCTTCCGTTAAATAATAATAATTCATCAGCGATAACATGAGCAAAGTTTGTTGATGAAGATATGGCAATAGATTGTTATTAAACGAAATTAAAACGTATTATTGCTAAAAAATTGCTTACGTGTTCTATTCATCCAGGTGCACATCCCTAATCATCTATTATTAATCATCTACCCCTCTTCATCAGAATGTTTTTGGATTGTTTTGAATACTTCGTGGAAAGGTGGAAGTGGGCTCAATGGAAACTAAATTACAGATGGAATAACAAAATCTTTCGTTAATCAGTAATTTTGTGAAAGGTGACGTTAAGAGGTGATTTATCTTTCTAATTTTCCCTGCATTGCGGTTTTTGTTTGGACGTGCATTTGATTTGGTAAATGGACGTACCAAACTCTATTAGCCAATATCAGATTTTGGTGGATGAAGTACACTTCAAAGTTGCATATTTATTTACCCGATTAATGATAACACACATTTAAGACACTAAATTGTACGGATTGAAACTTTATAACAAGTAGAAATAGCCAAAGATTAAGCAGGGTAAATAGTTGATTGAATGTAATAAAAGATAATTGAAATAGTTATTATATTTTTCGCTTACTTACTCCAAAGTAACCGGCGTCAATTTTTAATATAATATGTGTAAAAATTTCATAAATCTTATAGTAAATTACAAATATTTCATTAATATGTGTATCTTAGAACTGACTAACGAAGTTTTATTTGATTTGTTTTTTGCTTGAAAAAGGCAAATGTTTAGTCGAAACGTGGCAATTTGACAAAATAAATAATTTAAACCTATTTTTGGCCATTCATCCCTAATTTATATATCATATTGGAGCATTGAATTATTATTGAAATAGTAGAAATATATAAAATAATGTACTTGTGTGTTTTCTGCTGTCTCCTACTTCATTGTTTCTTAATTTAGTTATTAAATCTTAGATAAATCGCTGATACTAAAAGAACCGATAAAATATGTAGGTATATGAATACTTTTAGATTTTCCATAAAAAAATAAATTCTACATGAAATAATGTAAAAGTATATTCAATTCAGGTTAAGAAAAACTACCGTTTGCTTCCAAAAAGGAACGCTAAATCAAATCTATACCGAGAAAAAAAGATTTGCTAATTCAAAGAATGATTGATTCACTCAACCAATTTTTGTATTTAAATATGCTCAAACCACTCGAACGTTTAAATCAATTACCCAGAATTAGTTGCACTAATGTTGTTGATTCAATCTGTAATGATAGAATAAAATAGTTTCTGCGCGTTGTTATTTGATTAACACCGACAAGACTCCTTTTTGCTGCTTTCTCTTTAATAAATACTTATCTGGCATATGAACTAGAGTCCTGAAGAAGAATTCCAAATAGCAATGTTACTGTAAGCAGTAATTTGTTAAAATTGCATACTTTTTCAGAATTCGATTGTTTTAGTTATGTTAGTTTTAGAATTACAGTATACATTTGGGAAATTAAGGATTATCATTCTGCTTTACTGATAAAATAGCGAGTTTTGTTGAAATTTTGAGCATAAACCATCTGCGCAACCACCAATTACATTGATATAACATATTGATTGCAAGACCTTTAACATCTTGCTCGCTAATAATAGTTGTATTGGTGGCATAACAAACACATTACAGGCACACAGAAACCACTGAGGTCATGAACAATAGAACAATGAGTCGTATATTTATTAAAACAGAACACCCAAATGTAAAAAAAAATCAGCAAAAGAATAT
>RXPK01002710.1:0-90004 GCA_004143645.1 Protaetia brevitarsis | reverse complement strand
CAATTTTTAGCGAAAAGACAAAAATCACATTATGTGATAGTCTCGTTTTATCTGTGTTTAACTATGGGTGTGTTGTTTATGGTCCTTGTTTGGATGCACGCGACCGAAATAGAATATAAAAAGTTCAAAACAGCTGCTTAAGATACATTTATAGGATCAGAAAGTATGATAAAATCACATATAAACTTGCAGTGACTGGATGGTGAACATGGTAAATCGTAGGCGGGTTCAAGCATTGAAACTGTATCATAAAGTAATTTGTCTTGAAACTCCAGCATACCTATATGCTAAAATCTGATTTCGCACGGATGTTCATAATATCAACATTCGGGGAGGGGTCTCATATCAGCACCACTCCACAAAACGACCTTTTATGAGAGATCATTCTCATATAATATATATTGACTGTATAATTCTTTAACCCACAGAGCTTAAGGCCTTAAGTGTGCCTACGCTTGCAACTAATATTAATAAATATGTGTTTGGGCGACAGTAACAGGGCTAATCGATTCCATTATCTATTGTAGATTGTGATCCCTTCGGCGATGTTCATTACTGTTCTCTGTAGGATATGACAGAATTAGGTTTAAGTTAGTATGTTAGGCATACATTTCTACTGGGATTGTTCTTAATGTATGTAAGGATATGGTTGAAAAACAGAGGGTAATGTTGTTACCCAACTGAACCACTCCTTCTGATTTCTTGTACCTTCCGATTATCGTAATTAGTTGCGTTATATTCTTACTCTTTTTTTCTACTTCTTTCATGATGGGCAAGAAATAAAGGCATTTATTATTATTATTTCGATCTCTTGTAAATGTGTTTGAGTACTACCAAATTTTTATTTTTATCTTCCTATTAATTTTCATTCAAATACTTTTACGATGTAAAAAGATTTTATTTCAAGTAATTCCAGGATAAGATCGCGTTAGAACCTTTTGTAACACCAGGAAAACATACTGCAATTATACTATAGCTATGTATTATACACGTCACACAATTTTAAGCTTTTCTTTTGAGATTCTAGTTTAGTTATATGAAAGTATTTTCCCGATTTGCTTTTTCCACTGCACTAAAATTTCTAACAGCAGCGAAATGGTTCTATACATTCATTGCCTTCTTCTCGTTTCATTTGCCTCAGCACAATATGCGGAAGTACCTACCATTTAACCACTGGTCTCTGGCCAATCTTAATATTCTCGCGTGAAATATTTCCAATTTCTACCTTAACGTTAATGTACTTTCTTACTTGAAAGAATCAGATAAGTACCGTACACCGCTTACCGCGCATAGTAGCCTACCTATTATTAAACGGACCGATATGGATGACTGACATCGAAGTTTCTCGTGAAATTAAAGAGCGTTTAACTCGAACATATACACAAAAGATATTTGCATTTTACTGCGCACGACATCTCACATCCGTAGTAAAACGCAAGTAGTGCCAGACCAAGTTGAAATATGTATAATTTAGAACAGAACATATTATTATTACATCTATATGTTTCAGCCGCTTTAAAATGCCAAAAAATCATCACTCGCTAGAATCACCAATTTTCATCGATAAAATTTCTATGATTCTTCTGGCCAATATGCATGGCATCTATAAATTGGAAATAGTACTTCATTTCGTGGGTTCGATATTACAAGGTGCTTTACCGTGCACCTTGCGAGATTTATGTAATATTCCGATTAAAAAATTGACGGTTCCAAATGATAGACGACCCAAATCCAGCACCACAATCATATACGGAACCAAGACAGGGCTGTATTATTATCAAACTCTCTAATTATACTCCCCGTGGATAACCTGCACGTCCAAAATATATATACGTTGGCCCTTTTTAATTGAGCGTTCATTACGTCAGAGCAGGTCAAAAGGTGGTGAAGATTTTCAGGTTTGATTGGAGATGTTGGTCTATAAAGATATGTGCCTATATACACATCTCTATACACAAAATACTTTAACTCTACACTGAGGGAATAGCAAATTTTAAATTAATAAAATAGGTTTTGTTGACAACATATTGTTGAGTTAACCAAAATTGTAGTTCATCTAAGAAGAAAAATACAATCATTAAAGCAATCATGTTATCTTATGATTTCTATTTATTTAGTTTAACATTTATTTAAAGAGTAAGTGTTGTTTCATTGAGAAAGTGAACGTTATTAAAAAAATAAGAGTTAGGCTAACCAAAATTGCAGTTAATTTGACGTAATTTTAATATTGAAATTGCCGTTTTTCCAAACCTAGGCTTTAATTTTCTAAATAGCTGCTCTGATGTAAACATTATTACTGTGGAAAATTTTTCTATCCATATAGTAGCAAATACGTTAAGTGTATATGTATTACAAAAACTTGTCACTTCTCCCATTTCACTACAACAATAATCCACTCTCAGCATAAATTGCACCATGGGCATGGTTATCAAATACATATAATAATCTTAACACGGAAAAAATCACAAACAATATTGTAGAGAAAATATTGTGACAGTAATTAGCATAATTATGTAACCTTATCACAGATTTTTGTTAATTATTACATGTTGTTTTCGCAAATAATACTTTAAAATTGTGGTTAAACTTTTGTTGTATAATTTCACACAACTGTGATATTTTTTTCAACAATGTTTGTGTCGAGACGTACACGACAAGATTGTGGCAATTTTTGACACAAACATTCCTATTTTTTCGATATTTTTGTTTCTAAATAAGTGGTCTAATTCAAATACACCAATGGCGAATTAGAATGGCAAAGGCTAACAATGAGATACTGCAGTCGTCAGAGGGTGTTATTCGAGTACAGCGCCATCAAATTTTTAACGGATAGTCAGGTTATATCATACATTACACGGCCATTTGAGCATTTGAGCTGTTGACGTGGTTTATGCACCTATTAGATATACCTAATTTTGGAGCGATGGAGGAGTTTGTTGTAATCAAAGTGCAACAGTCGAACTTGGAAAAACTACTGGATGTGTTTAAAGGTAAGACAAATTGAAAGTTTAATATTATAGCATGGCACAAGTAGGCACATATATCGGCAATTTATGTAAACATATTTGTCTTAACTGAGAACGATATAAATTTAATTTAATCCAACAATAAGTAAATATTTCTACTAGTGGCTGTATCTTGCTGGGTGTGTACTTATAGTGGGTGATGGTTCAAATTTACTAACAATACGTCTTAAGAATAACTAAGAGTATATTTTTACACTATTTCCAATTGCTTATGATAGAGAACAGATTCGTGTTATCTAATTTTAACTCATTTTTGTTTTAGATAACGAAGTAAATAAAGAATGCTTCAAAAATCTAACTTCAGATGACATTAAGAAGCTTTTCTTGTATTGGGTGTTCGAAAACTAATCGAGGCCAAGTTCAAGGAATACTTTTCAATTGTGCAGGTATCTTCTGAACTCTATGAGTAAACACAGTTTAGGTCACCAAATCAGAGTCATGTCATATGCGCCTGCACATCATACCACGAGTTATTGCTGATTTGCTGATTGCTAAATGGTGTGTTATTGAAGTTTTCGTATAGTGTATAAAAAATATATTTACATGTCATATGTTTATCACACTGTTATATTTTAATATTATTATTATTTATTCATATATGAATAAAATTTTGCATTTAAATGCGTTATTATTGATACAACACCTAGTACTCACTAGTAAGTACTAGGTACTAGTACTTACTACAAAATTGTAGTGTTATCTGAAACAATACTGTTGCACACAGAAGTGTAGTAAATAGCAAGAAAATTTATATTAAATTTTACTTCCTAATAAGGTGATTTTTTGTACAATATCTGTAACTAAAATGTACACACTATTGTGTCAACGCTTGGAATAGATTTTTCAGTAATTTTTACAACAATATTGTATTTAATAGAAATACAATCCATTAACTACAACCATGTGATAGAAAGTGAAGTTGTAGCCAGTCGTATTCCCACGACAAATTGTAGTTGACTGTTCTACAATTTTTTGGCAACAATTTTTTTTCCGTGCGAGCTTTACAACCACTTGACAAAGGTTTCTTCAAACCATTTAAGACTTCTAGTGCTAAAGTAGCTGATTCTTGAATGTTACATAATAAAGATAATCTCTAACAGGCATCAGGTTGAACGACTATTGGTAAGCTTGGAGAAATAGTGCTACCGTGAAGAATGCTTTATTTGGATTTAAAACTTATAGCATATTTCATTGATCCAATTATTTTTTTGTTCCAGTGGACTTACAACCTGCAGATTCTGCTAATATACCAGATCTCAATCGTCAGTCACATTGAACCTCAAACGGGCACTAGCAACACAGACATTGCATCTTCGAGTTCAATCAAATTCCAATTTTATTTTTTTCAGATATCTTGAATTATATAATACGAAAAATATGAATAAAAGCTCCATCGGTTAACAAAAACAATGGACCTTTTATCCACTAATGAATAGTAAAACACTTCGTCTTCAAAGCCAACCTAACAATATCTTTATTTACCATGCTGTGGTTGATCGAAATTTACAATAAATATATTACAAAAAGCGTGTTAGAAGTTTATATTACAGCAATAACATTTCTATTGAATTTCGTTTATCGATTGAGAATCGATAATTCATACAATCAAAAACGGTCGAGAAGTCGGATATAACACAAGATGGTTAAAATTTATGTGCCTTTAATAATGAAAAAACTATTAATATGAATAAATACAGTATAATTACCCCAATAGTTTGAAATATTTTGCCTAGATTAAACTTAAGATAACCACATACAACCTTACCCAAGACAGAACTCGGCATTCAAAATTCTAAATGGTATGCACCACATCAATTTTACTAAGTGCTAAAATGATTAATAATAAGATAATGATACTTATAGCTAGGTATAACCGCAACATAGATAATTTAACACTAACATTATTAAATTATATTACATCTAATAAATAATTATTAGTAATAAATTAAATGTTAACTTCGATAATAAATTCCAAACACTATAATTTTATAGTTAATTTAATTTAATTTATTTATACGTTTGTCCAACAATAAGAGTTTAATGTGAAAATTTAAAGTTTTATTACAGGCATCAAGTTCAAAGAACTTTGTTTCTTATTCACGGTCATTAATATGATTTATAACACCAATGAGCGATAAATTTAATAACGTATTTGTCTTCCTTTACGTTCACTTCGTTGGGAGTTTTCGTTGTCGATTTTAAATATTACCTGCCCGATAATTGCAGCCATTAGTGTTTGTCACTGTCGTGTGTCTCGTTTTCACACATGTCTATATACGTATATAAAGAAAAAACATTTATTCGCGCTACTAATAACATCTGTGCATATGGAAGTGCGTTTGTTAACCAACAGCATTTTTACCACATACGTGAGTGAAATTCTACAAAATTTAGTTTCCCTAATTGCAATAGAAATGCTGCAAACCAGTATGGTTTCTAGGAAGTGGAAAAACACAATTAATTATAGATGGATTGTATTAAGTTGATGGGTGATGACAAAATATAGGTGGCTTTTTTTTTGGTAATTACTTTATGTTTAATTACTGTCCATTTGCATTAGTGGAATTGCTACAAAACGGTGACTTAATCGATAAGAATACAAACATCACATACACTGCATTCAAAATTATAAAATAAAAGTGAATTTTTGCATCACAGAATTATTTTTATTGCTACTTTAAGATTAATTTTATTTTAATAATTCTAAGGTCCATTTACATAGAATTTTTGTTTTGTTTTTATTTGAAGGAATATCGGATTCCTCTGGATTGTAACCGAGGGAGTCTACTGTATTCTCACACTGAGAAAAATGGGCTAAGTATTTACTTAATAAAAAATTATTTACAATAGATAAAGTTTTACTTGGAACTATTCTCGTTAATTAATACCTGCAACTAAACCCAGTTTCCTGAATGCAAGTTGTTACTGTAAATAGTGCTTTTATTAACGGCTATTACACAGCGTACCTGACAAATTTGTGATAAGTAACGTATTACTTATGACTACTCGTATTGTATCTAACTACAGCACATGATTAGTAGAAGTAACAACAATGCTGATCGCTATTAAACTCATGTATTTTCTTAAATAGGTAACAACTTGCCACAACTATAATTATTTGAGTTTTGCTGCCACCCCGTGGTTGTTTTACTGTTCCTGATTGGCTAATACGGCGGAGTAATGAAATAGTCCCCGAGACGGCTACGCGCGCAGGTGCGGGCTAACGTCAAGTAAAAGTTACGGACGTGGGAAAGGTCGTCGAAAAAGGGTGGCCAGGAGGTACGGCATTGTAGACGCAAATATATTAAAATACGGGTGGGTTAACTCAAGGCCCCATCCGTATAAAGAATCCCAGCGAAAGAAGAAGTACTGAGCTTATAAGCAATCGGATGTTTCAAGATTGCAGTTTTAAATCACGTGGTGGGATATTTGAATTCCCCATCATTGTGATGATATCTGCGCCCGCTGGTGAAGTTAAAGTGTGGATGCCGTCGCTAGCTGAGTGACAGTCCAAGTGCCACCTGCAGTTAGGGATACCCCGACGAAGTTAGCGTTTTCGAGGCGATCACCGGACATAACCGCCACGTACGCCGACAGAGGATAACTCGCCGAGACAACGCCCAGTGCAAAGAATCAACAGAAACCGCAAATTTACCGCCTAGATATATTATTTCTTTGTTTGTTATTAGTTGTAACTTCAAAGCCATATTCCTCTTTGTCCTTTGTTTAGATTTCAATAATTTCAATAATTAAATAACGTTTCAAGGGGGCCTCATTTACCTTATCTTTTATTATTGCTAACAAAGCATTCATTTTTTCATTATTAATAAGGAATATATTTTATGAGTCATTACGTTGTAAATTGTTTAAAAAAAAACTGTTGTTAAAGTGAAACCAATATCTTTCATTCATATGAAGTAGTCACTGTGTTTGTCCTATACAAAATAAAACTATTACTAATAATACTGCTCTTTTACTTAAGTAATAAGTATTATGTACCATCTTTAGCAAAATAAATGCGAATTTAATCTTCAATTATTAATGCAATCGAAGCTACAGCAGACTGAATAGTAATTGAAAATTATTTGCAAACAATTTCGAATTACGCATTGCTCGGTACGCAGTACTTATAGTTGCGGTTGCATAAATAATCGAAGATTTGCGGAACTTTTTTTTGTACTTTATCAGTTATTCACACAGAGTACACAGTAAGCTACTTAAAATATTCATAAACTTCTCGTTTCCTACACTACTATAGTTGAACAACAAATTTAAGGTAAGTATGTTGTATAAATATAGCAAACCATTACCTTCTATATATCAGGTATTTAGTGAACGTTCATTAATGATACTCTTTCCTTATCACAAGTAATCTAAATAGCTTGTATTAATTATGAAGGTGTGATAGCTGTTATAGAATAGTTCACTCACAGCAATTCACCTACTACTTGACAAGGGCAAATCTTTGCTTACTGCAACTACATATATTCTTTGGCTTAACTACTTCAGCTTAATTATCATAAGTAACTACATAAGTTACCGGTATGAAGCAGACCGTAAGTAACTTAGATTGATTCTTGTTAGTATCAGTGTTTAGGATCCCTTTTTTACTAGTGCTAAGTAATCTGTGCTTTGGTCCCCTATCCAGCTGAACTTTTTACTTACGATAATTGTATTTTTATTTATGATTATTAATTTTTTTTCTCAGTGCATGCATACAAAAGTAAAAAAGGTAAATTAAAAGATACAAACGTTAATTTTTTATATAGCGAATGAATATATTCATCACTCTACTAAAAGTTATTACAAAATAAATTATAACAACTTTACCAAAAATTACTAATTTTAGTAACCGTTAACTGTTTCATTCCTCTGGATTGTTATGTTTAGTTTACTAAACCAAATAGAGATGGCTCCAACAACACTGTGTCAGTGCACAAAATACCTTTTTTCAATCAAACAGTATATATGTAAATCTACAACTGTTCCATCAGCCAGCAAACGTCACAAATCCTAAATGAAATGCGTGCAGAGACCATCAAGGCTTGATAGCTGAATGCCGTGCTGTGGCCAACTTAATCCATCCACGTTGGCCGAGCCCTTCCGGAAACCATGACTTCACTACCGGTTCCCCATACTGCTCATGAAGCGGCACGGAATCGTTTTGCGAATGCCAGCGTATTACACTAAGAGGAGATATAATAGAGAAACACAAGAAACGCTTGCATGTTTTAGGTTTGTCGTTCCGACATATCCAATGCGAATTTTCCGTGAGTGCGACATTTTTTTTTTTTTCTTTCTAGCGTGTTTAGTATTGATTTAGGGAATTTTCATGGTACCTACACATAAATACTGTATGGCCTTGTCGTTAGATATATATATATTTAGGAACTTGAAACGTTTTTTTTTTTTATAATTTAAATTCCCAATCACACTAAACATCTTAAATGCAATTCGAAGCTGATCTAGAACTGTAAAAACACTCTAAATATATTGTGGAAGGTTAACAATACGTCTCTTAGTATGGATACTTGGACACTCCTTGTTCATTATTAATATTAATCCTTAATTGATCTTAATATATCTTAATAAAAAATCTTCTACATTAATTCACCTGCACAGTATTTTAATAGTTTCAAACTTTTAATCACTGCTTCTACTTCAGTGGAAGTAGGTATATACAGGCTGTCCACAAAAATATAAATTTTAGCATATTTCCTTATTCTGAGAAGATACTCTGTATACTGTTATGTGGCTGCATTGAAAACTGATTTTCGACATACAATGCAGCCACATAACAGTATACAGAGTATCTCCTTAGAATAAGGAAATATGCTAAAATTTATATTTTGTGGACACTGTATAACCTTTTTAATTACCGTTTCACTTAGACGATTGATCACAGAAAAGGCCATTAAAACATTTCTACTTCGATAAAATAGGCACAACATACGTCATTCACACGGTTATTGGAACTGCTGTATATAAATATCTATACCAATCGAAAGGGCTTACTAAACGGTACAAGCCCGCCATTGAAACTTTTTCTCTATCTCTTACCGTTTAAAAGTTACTCAGAAAAAAACAAATTTGGGCCAAATTACAAGGGTGAATTGCACCCCCTAAAATTGAAGTTCCGCAGCAACGAAAAGCGTCCTTGAGTAACACTCCATAGGTTCTATAAATTGACAAAGTTTCATCAAAATCTGCGATTTACAGTTCGCGAGGTTCCCTTGTTAGATCTATGTTATAATCGCCACATAAAAATACGTTGTAGTTGAGAAAGGACTGTAATTCTTCAATTACCGATTCTAAAATGTGCAAAAACAACTGATAATCATCTGTCGGTGGTAGATATATGCTAACAACTATAATTTTTAATGTACTGAGAGCAATTGCACTACATTCTATTAATAATTCTTTAGTTTTTTTCTTTTAGGTGCTGCAAATCAGTGTATTCTAATCCATCTTTCACGAAAATACAAGATCCACCATGCTATGCTGGTGTATTGTCCTAGAATATTTAGGAAAATATAATAAAAATAGAAAGAAAAAAAAAAGAGAAATAAAGTATTAGAATTAAAAATTAAGCTAAATAATAAAAATTCAAAAATCTAGTAGTACCACCATTAATCAAGGTAAAATTATATTAAATGATAATTCAGGTTCAAATGTTTCTTCAATCAATTCAAAATTGTTAAAACTAAAAGTGAACCAAATGGATGACGCATAAAATTCGCTTTTAAAAACGTTTAATGATGTGAAAAAACAGAAGGAATGGTATCCTAATAATAAGGTTGGAAAATGTTCTTTTTATAAATAGATATAACAAAACTTATGTGTTTTTTTTTTTAATTGGATTGGATGATATAAAAAAATTAAGCTTATTCAAAATGAAGATTTGAAAATTACACAGAAAATTCCTGATTTACCATGTCAAAATCTAAAAAAACCTTTAAAGATAAAATACCTCGAGAAAAAGAAAACAGAACAAGGAAATTATAAAAATATCGATTTTATTAACGATATAAATGAAGATATTCAAAAATACATGATAAATTTTAATGAACATATAGATTAAAATTACAATGAACCATTTAGATTATCATTAGGGAAAAATAAATGAACTAATTGAAAAGTATAAATCGGTTTTTGCTATAAAGATAAATATGCTATAAGACACAGTGAAAGATTATAAAGCTCGTATTGATTTATTGATTGATGAATATATATTGTAGTAAGATGCCCTATATATGTACTATTGAAGATAAGAAGAAAATAAAGGAACAAATATCAAAACTATTGCAGACAAATTTAATTGAAGAGTTACACAGTCCGTTTGTTCCTCCTGTAAGGTTAGTCTACAAAAAGGAAAATAATAGAAAATCAAGATTGTGTATAGATTTTCGTGATTTATAACATAAGAATGTTGTTCCCCATTCAAAAACACACAACAAAAACAAACTCAGTTAAGTTATATTTCTTCACACTATATAGCAGTTTGTTTAAGTTTCCTCTTTTACAAAAATTAATTCTCCATTTAAAAGATTAATGCCTAATAATTTCACATAGTATTACAAGGAGTGTAACTATATTATAAACACTTATCTTTTTCTTTGATTAATAATATCTTGTTGAACAGTCCTAACAACAATTTTTAAACTCAAGTTTTAATTTCGTATTTTACACATAAATCCAGATTCCACATAACATTTATAATACCTATTACATTTTTTAATTAATTGACTTTTGTTCTTTACTTCATCCTCTTAATACTACTAGCGCCCTCTGTTTTTGAACCGCTCAACTTTATCCTCTACCTTCTCCGCCTCTCAACACATCATTTCAAATAATCCATCCAAAGTTGTAGCTATAAAATCCGATACGTATATCGTTTAGGCTCAACGATTCTCTACAGCTACGCGATCCCACCGATATAATAGAAGGGTTAAACGTTAGAGAATTCGAAAAACGCCAGCGAAATTGCGAGAGAAATCGTAAAAAATACCGGGTTTGCTTGCCTGGCTGTCGACACTCCACGTTCGTCTATATTGATGGATATTACGGGCTTCCAATTGCGATTTTATGACTGCAAATAGTGACATGGTATCCATCCTTGGAATACCGTTTATAAAGAATGGAATTCCTCAGGTGTCTTTCTGTTTTTCGTTTTATTTTATGTTGAGTCGGGTAAATAAGATGTGATAAAATAATGATGAGTAGATTTGTCGTAATTTATTTAAAAAACACAACAGAAAGTAGCAATTATTATCAATTATTAAGGATAAAGTAAAAACCATACGTTTCAACATATGCCTTTTCATTATTAAAAACATAGCCACCGTAATTATCTTTTCACCTTTTCAGCATTATGAATTACGAAAAAAAAAATGATAGCCATAGTAGCAGTTATTTATAACTAAGAACATTAAGACGTTCATTAATTAGTTTTAATGGCCACCTACGTCTGGATATGATTTATCTTCGCACAACATGAAATTTTCATATAGTAATCGCGTTTTAATTCGTAGCGATTAATTCAGAATACAAGACGTTCTCAAGTCCTGTTTTAGAATGGATGTACTTACAATTAATACTTTTTAGATTAGGGTATTGCAATTTTATCTTCTTCCTCTTTGCTAGATTATCGTTACATTACGTTACTTGGAATTATTGTGGGGTAGATAAAAGAAGATAATAGAAGTGATAAATTTTAATTCACGTGAATATAGAAAGATTAAAAATATTTTTTTTTATCATTTAACTGTATTTGTAGTTATGAAATGAATTTGCATTTAACGGTAATTATAATGAAGAAGTTACAAGAGAGAAAGCAAAAAAGTCGTTAAAAAATGGATTTACCGCACTGAGAAAAATGGCTTAAGTAAAGTGTTTACTTGATAAAAAATCATATAAATAGACAAAGTTTTACTAGCAACTATTCTCCTCAATTAATACCTGCAACTAAATGCAGTTTCCTGAATGCAAGTTCTTACTGTAAATAGTGCTCTTATTAACGGCTATTATACAGCGTACCTGACAAATTCTTGTGTTATAATCGTAATCAAACTGTTGATATGTGGTAAGTAACGTATTACTTGTGACTATTGGTACTGTATCTAACTACAGCATATACATAGCATAAGAACAATAATGCTAATTGCTATTAAACTCATGTATTTTCATAAATAAGTAGCAACTTGCCAGAACTATGATTATTTGAGTTTTGCTGCATCTCGTGTGTTTTCGGGGAACCTTGGTAGTTTTACCGTGTTTTGCGCATAACCGTCATAACTAGTGTTGAATCACGTACACGCAATGGACGGATAAATCTCCCGTGCTTAATAAAGGTGTTTGCTTATTAATACTCGATAATACCTGTGTTAGAAGTTAGAAATAGAAGAATTGCTTTCATCTTGGGGGCTTCAATACCACTACTTAAATGAATTTTGCAGAGGTAACATACGTAGATCATCTTTTGATATGCACCATTCATAATCATAAACAATATATTAGAATGTATTAAACATTTAAGAGTATCGGCAAGTTGTATAAGGATTCCATTCAATCAGTTGGGGTAATTGTTATCCTTCTACGGCTTGTTTTGAAACGTCTGTTTAGGTTATTCGGTTATTTACTTGTTCTTTGTTGTTATTATGTAGCTTAAACATTACGTTACATTCATATCAAGTAGTCTCTGTGTTTTTCTTATACAAAATAAAACTATTACTAATAATACTGATTTTTTTCTTAAATAATAAGTATTATGTACCATCTTTAGCAAATTTAATGCGAATTTAAGCTCCACAAATCTTCGATTATTAATGCAATCGAAGCTACAGTACACTGAAATAGTAATGAAAAATTATTTGCAAACAATTTTGAATTACGCATTGCTCGGTACGCAGTACTTATAGTTGCGGTTGCATAAATAATCGAAGATTTGTGGAGCTTTTTTTGTACTTTATCAGTTGTTCACACAGAGTACACAGTAAGCTATTTAATAAATATTTACTAAACCTCCTGGTTTCATACGCTAACCATCATTGAACAACAAATTTAAAGTAAGCATTGCAATATTTGTAGCAAACCATTACCTTTTATATATCAGGTATTTAGGGAACGTGCATTAATGATACTGTTTCCTTATTACAAGGAATCCAAATAACTTGTATTAATTAAGCTTAATAATGAAGGTGTGATAGCCATTATAGAATAGTTCACTCATAGCAATACATCTACTTGACATGAGCAAATCTTTTACTTACTGCAACTGCATACATTCTTTGGCTTAACTATTTAAGTTCAATTATCATCACTAGCTTTATAAGTTACCGGTATGAAAACAGACCGTAAGTAACTTAGATTGCTTCTTGTTAGTATCAGTGTTTAGAATCTTTTTTTTTTACTAGTGCTAATTCATTTGTGCTTTCGTCCCCTATTTAGCTGAACTTTTTTTCTTACAATAATTATATTTTTATTTATGATTATTAAATATTTTTCTCAGTGCACCATTCGATTTTGTCCTTCGCTGCAGTTCTACAGTAGCACATCCTCATGTGACTCCTTCGTTATGTTTACCCTTCATTATTAACCTCAATTTCACAATTGAAAAGATAATTTAAACACATCATTTTTTTAAGAAAGTAGATTAATCCTTCCATCAACTTTTGCCCACCCTTAAAGAATGAAAAGCTGCACTCAAAAGCATTTCGATATTTTTACATTTTTCTTTCTTCTATAACCTTCTTTCTTTGTTTGTTTTAATTTCTTTCACTTCTTTGGGATTATAGGCCTAATTAAGAAATAAACAAAGTTCCTTCACATTGTTCTTTATTGTGTAGTCCTGTTGGTTCTTGCCAACATTTTTAAGCAATCCACAATTAGTAATTTGATTTCCTATATACTTTCTTTTTTTTTTTAATACGATGTTGAAAAGCAAAGCATTAATTTGTTTGATAAAATAATGAAAGAAAGGAAGTTGTTTAGTCAAGTTTCTTAAATATATTTTTTCTATGCATTGCTGTAATTATTGATTTATTCTGCCGTGCAATATTTTTGAAACAGAATTAATTGCAATAAATTAGGCAGTACGTTATATTAGGCGTGAGTGAGAATTTACGCGCGAATTATAACAGGTTGCTTATTCTTATTATAGGCGATAGAGAACTTCAAAAATCCAACTGATTTGTTATTAGCTACTTGGAATATGTTGCGTCAGTGAGGGATAAAACTTTTTTGGACTAGGGCCCACGTAGGTACAATCGCTAATGAGAAAGCGACCCGCGTTCTTTCAAACTGCCGAAGATTATATTTGAAATGTTCAGTTCACAGTAATTTGTAAATTGACAACATGTTTCGATAATTTTGATTATAATATGTAATTTTTAAATAAGTTTTAAAATGTCAGTGTGATTGTCCCTAAATGTATAAAAAAATTTAAGTGAAAATAAACAATTTTCTGAGGAAGACAACAACAATAAAGTTTGTCGAAACGTAAAATGAAGAGTTTGATTGTTTTAAAAAAATTTAATTCATTATATAGAAACCAGCCGCTAACTCACGAAAAAAGAAAAAACATAAAAATATGTTATTATATATTCTATACTTGACAGTTACAGCTAAAAATAGAGAATAACGATCTATTGTTTACAATATTGCTTTTCCCTTGCATTTGTTTTTTTTTTCTTGTTCGAACAGTATTAGGTATATTGTTACATAAATGCGTCTCAGTAATCCATGTAGTAGTCTTCAAACTTGTTGACTCGAAAACCTTAACATATTATCCGAACAATTTCATACTGTTGACACAAAAGTTAACTGCATATATTAATCTAAGATGTACTAGTGATTAAATTAACAACGCTTAATAATACTGGGATGTTGGACAAACATTTACAAACCATTGCTCACCGGCAATCACTAAAAAAATTGTTGTGTCAGCTAAGAACATTTTCTTTCTGACAAGGGAACACCGGCGGGTGTCCCCCTCCGATTTCGATGAAACTTAACAGATCGAAAGAGTACCTTAAAATAAGAGACACGTATTTTTTTTTATCGGCGTATCCGCACGATTTTGGGGTTCAGCCCCCTTCAAAGTTTGGACGATTTTTTAATTTTTGCAAATATTTCCTAAATTATAACAGATATTAAATTTTCTTCTTAACATAATTGCAGCATATTGCATGGCCCTAAGGTGGCGTCGTCCGTATTCGCAAAAAGTTAATAACGGGGACGGGGTACCCCGTACCCCCATTTTTACATTTCTTCTTTTTCTTATTCATCAAAAGAAGGCCGATTTTACACAGAATACGATGATGTATAACAAGTTTAGAAAATTAATAATTGTAAAAATAGAAAAATAATAATAAAGCTTCAAAATTAATAAACTTGTCTATTGATATAAATCAAATGAACTATAACAGAAATAAGTTTTTTATCCTTAACATAATTTCCAGCATAATACATGGTCTCAAGGTAGATATCTTCATAAAAAGCTAATAACGGGAGACTGGGTACCCCATGCCCCCGCATTTTTTTAATAATAAGTTTATTCATTATTCATCAAAAAAAGATCGCTTTTACATAGAAAACAATGGTAATAAATTTGGAGGATTAATAATAAAAATAATTGTAATAATAATAATATAGTACATTAACAACAATTATTTGTTATCGTTACTCCGCTGCTCTCCTTACTTAAATATTTCTTAATTTAGAATTGTATCCACTCGACAAGCTATGGTCAAACCTTTCTATGCCTACTAACTTATACTATATACTATACGAAACTTTTATGGGTGGTAGCAATATAAATCGTTTTATCAATTGCAGTTAGTGACTGCGTTTTATATATTTCCTTAATAAAATGTTATTCATTCTTAGAATACCATAATCCTTTAGTGCGTATATATGAACAAATTTGCTACACAGGACGAAGGATTAAATAATACATACATATATATTTTTTTCATTTATTTCAAGTTTTTCGTGCAATGTAGGTGTACAATGTAAGTATTCAATGAAGCATAAATATAACTAATGTGTTTGTAACGATTATAACATTTCGGAAACAATAGAACAGAATTAGAAAAACATTATAATGCTTATAAATGTTTAAATACATGACATACTGTAATGCGATTATTGGTATATATGTATTGCAACAGCGAACAAGATTAATATACATACAGTAATTAAGTTATGTAAGTATTACAGTAGTGATAGTCTGTGTAAAAGTGTTTAAAACACAGATTTTGTTTGCACCATGAACACCGCACAATAGCTAGTTTATTGCAAATACTACACAAGGGTGTAGACTGCGCATCTTTGTTAAAACAAAACTGTACAGGATTTTTAAAGGGCCCAGGTCTTTCCTCAACGTATCCACTCTTATACCACGAGTACTTGAATACGTCGAAAAATTTGGGGAGAAACTGATTATGGTTAGGGATTGCAACTTAATAATATTATTTCTCTGATGTAAATCTATGTCGTAGTTCATAAGAATCATTATATCCGAAAAAGTTCTAACAAAACTTTTCCACAGTGTAAAACCATATACATCTAGAAGTTGTACCATCGCTGTCGTTTTTTTTTGGTATATTTAAAATGTTCAAAGTTTTGTCTTTTGGCACTAATTGCTGAAGTTCGGCAACACAATGCCCACTCCAAGAATCAATCAAAAGGACATTCTTTGGCCCGGTATTTGAGAGAAAAACATCCGTTAGCCAGGTTTTGAAATGATTTGAAGTGAGCTTACCAGATACCGAAGAAGAAATATACACATTTACAGGTCGAAACAATGATTACGCAACTCGAGGTCCAAACGTGTTCGTAGACTCCTTTAATACTAAAAATAGTGGTGAATGTAAGCGTCCGTCTGGAGAAATGGCTGGCAAAATTGTGTAACTATGTGTTGTAGAGTGCAAGGATTACACAATACCTTCAACGGTTTTCTTACCCTTCACAGCTAAAGTGCGACCGGAATGTACTTCTAGATTAAATCCACTCTCATCAGTGTTGTATACGTTGCTTTTGCCAATGTCAGTGATATAAGGTTTGACTTCATTAATAAAAGTATCGCTTACTAACCTTAGGTTTTCCATATCAGTACGCGTAGAACAAGTAATAAATTTTGTTATCTTACGTGATACTATTTTATGTACCTTCTTGAAGTGCCATAACCACCAATGTGAATAAACTTATTATTAAAAAAATGCGGGGGTATGGGGTACCCAGTCCCCCGTTATTAGCTTTTTATGAAGATATCTACCTTGAGACCATGTATTATGCTGGAAATTATGTTAAGGATAAAAACTTATTTCTGTTATAGTTCATTTGATTTATATCAATAGACAAGTTTATTATTTTGAAGCTTTATTATTTTTCTATTTTTACAATTATTAATTTTCTAAACTTGTTATACATCATCGTATTCTATGTAAAATCGGCCTTCTTTTGATGAATAAGAAAAAGCAAAAATGTAAAAAAAATGGGCAAGCAATAGCTAATTATAGTTTATTTATAAATGGCCGACGTGACAATTAACTCGTGCAATGTCCGTTCATTCGCGCATATTTTTCGAAGCTCTAGCATACACAAGTGATTGCTATAGTGTAAAGTAACTAAACAGTAGCAATGCCTCGTAACTGTGTTAATAGTGCAAATAACTTCTGTTATATTTGCGGAGAAGTGACATTTGCTGCACAGAAAAAGAACATCAGTGCAACAGTTAAGAAAGCGTATCATTTGTATTTTGGTTGCAAGATAGGCGACCAGGACAAAGACTGGGCCCCACACGTATTCTGCCGCACTTGTGCCGTAAATCTTTCACAGTGGCTTAATGGCAAAAGAAAGGCAATGCCATTTGCTGTGCCCATGATTTGGAGGGAGCCCACCAATCACGTTGACGACTGTTATTTCTGTATGGTACCACCAGCTTCTGGAGGCATCACCAAGAAGAAGAAATGGACAATTGAATACCCTAACATACCATCTGCTCTGCAACCTGTCTCTCATGGCGAAGGACTCCCAATTCCAGAACCTCCTACAGATTTTTCAATCAGTTCAGACGATGAGGATGGCCATGCGTCGGCGAGTTCTCCTCAACGTGGCAGTAAGGATGATAACTTTTCGTGCTTTGACGAAACATCTGCACCACATAAAATTACCCAGGATGAAAATGAACGATCTTGTTCGCGATTTGGATCTGTCGAAAAGCAAAGCGGAGATACTGGCCTCAAGACTTCGACAGTGGAATCTTCTGGAACAGAATGTCCGAGTGACTTCATTTCGCACTCGCTATCAGCTCTTCGAATCTTTGTTTAAGAAAGAAGAAAGCCTTGTGTTCTGCTGCGATATTGATGTCTACTACAAGCTCTCGGTATTGCACATGATCCCACGAATGGCGGCTGTTTATAGACGCTTCAAAACTGAGTCTAAAGGCGTTTTGTTGAATAATGGGAACCAGCTTCCATCCATACCTATTGCACATGCGGTCTACATGAAGGAGACTTACGGCAATCTAAAGCAGCTACTGGAGACGATTAACTACAGCAAGTATGGCTGGCAGATATGTTCTGACCTGAAGGTAGTATCTCTGTTGATGGGTTTGCAGCAGGGATATACAAAGTACTGCTGTTTCTTTGTCTGTGGACAGCAGAGCAATCGATTTGCACTACATCAAGAAAGACTGGCCTCCGAGAGCATTTTTTAAGCCTGGAGAAACGAATGTACAGCACCCACCATTGGCACAGCCACACAAAATCATCATTCCTCCTTTACACATCAAGCTCGGTTCTTGTCAAAAACTTGGTAAAAGCCATGGATAAGAATGGACCAGCATTAAAGTACCTGCATGAAAATTCCCTCGACTCAGTGAAGCCAAAATTAAAGAGGGCATTTTGTGGGGCCTCAAATTAGACAGCTCTTCCGAGACCCCAAGTTTGAGGAACTTCTTCAAGGTAAAGAGAAACAGGTTTGGGATGCATTCTATCAAGTGGCAGCAAACTTCCTGGGAATGACAAGGCAGAAAATTACAAGTGTCTGGTTGAGGATATGTTGGCTTTTTTTCATGAATTCGGCTGCAATATGTCCTAAAGATCCACTTTCTTGATTCCCACTTAGATTCTTTCCTGATAACTGCGGGCAGGTCAGCGATGAGCACGGCGAACGCTTTCATCAGGACATTGCCACCATGGAGCAACGGTACCAAGGCAAATGGTCTACGTCAATGCTAGCTGACTATTGTTGGACAATCAGTAGAGATGCTCCACAAGTCCACTACAAACGGCAGGCCAAAAGAAGTCGAAAGCCAGAAGCAGACTAATGTTTTCTTACCATGTATTATAATATTGACATAAGTACACTTTTTCTGAAATATGCGTACATTTTACAGAAAACCCGTAGCCAATTCAGCTTTTTCTTAGTCATTTTCGTGTTCAGCACATTGAATTCATTAAGAAATGACTATTTTCAGCTTGGAAGCATGAACTTTTCGAAAATTTGTTGCCCAGTGTAATCAAAAGCTATAAAAAAACCTTCATAGATGTTTTCACGTAAAACGTGTTTTACATTGGTTTTAAATTCGTTTTAAGCAAATACACATAAGTCTACTCCTGCAAACTCTTAATTAAAAACGATGGAACTTTAATTACTTTATGAGTAATTACCGGCACTTATTTTTTATGGTAATCATAACGTTTGCCTGCCTAAAGATATAAAATGTACATACATAAATCCATATTTATACTCTTAAGTAAGCGGATTTAATTAATGCAATATTTTTTTTCGCGTCATCCGCATCCACTTCTGATATAAAAATAATGAAAAACTACCGCGAAGGACGTATATTTCACACATATTTAAATAATGAGCTGTTTGCATCTGCTTATTATATTAGTTAGTTACTTGCATGTAAGTATCTCCATTGAGAAGACGTGAGATCGGTAGCAATGCTGCATTTACATCAAGGATAAGAAGTTATAATATGCATATCTTAGATCTAGGAGATAATGTGCTTATCTATGTAAATATATGTGCAGATATGGCAGTCTCAATATTTTTTGTAATAAATCTAAAGTTAGTTTATAAGATTATGATACGCCGTAAAGCATTTGGCGTGCGTTAATAATTACTTGCAAATATAATCTTATAGAATTTCTTAATCAGGAAGATTCATTAACATTGCTTACATTACTTAGTATATATTAGTTATTCCGGGAATTAATTGCAAATTAAATCAGAGATTTGCAAGCGAAGATGATGAAATAATTAAATAAAACATAATAAAGTACTTATTTAATAAATTCTTTAAGGTAATGCACCCTACAGGAGGAAACTCTTGCATGTGTTTTTGTAGTTTCTAAACAATACTATTAAAAACGCAAAATACAGGTTTGATTCAAGTATTCGGTATTACAACAGTCATTTTAATACGTATTTTTTGTAATATTTTTTCATTCATGTGCTATCGTCCGAAATACGAACATTTTACGAAGAAATTAGATAATTGTAATGAGCCTTGTAAAACGTAAGCACCAGCCGCCGCTGTTTCCCATTAATTTACGTTTATTTATCATTTACAATGGGGATTCTTCGAGGGAATTTCAATATTTCTGACGAAATTCCTGTGCCTAGGGTTGTCAGATCAAAAACTAACAGCGTTGCCAACAAACAGAAAACATATTGCCCAAAGTAGTCGATTAATACCTATATTCAAAACATTTTCTATTTTAATTATTAAGTCCTTTAATTTTTTTTTTATTTTATCGGGTATCTCTTTATCAAAAATGTACGCCGTTTTCTTACATTACGTTTTATTTTGGTTTACGTTTCGATTCTTTTGGGAACCATTTTCAAAACCTATAAATAACATTTTTGTTATTAATTGTAGATATAATTAGAATTTTTTCTTTTTTTTTGTATCTTACCTTAGTTAACACATTTATATTGTTAACACTCTTCATAAAGTTAACATCATTAACGATGTATGTTAATTTATGCTATATAAACATTATCATTTAATATTTTAACATTCAACATGTATAGACATTATAAACAATACATTTAAAACGTTTAACATGCAAATAACATCTTATTTTGTTACATTCTACAAGTTGTTTTTACTCTCTTTGCTTTTTTGTTTTTTGGTTTTGTTTTCGTTTGAAGACAACCGTGTATAGATTTTATATTTACAGTTCTAAACATTAAATTTTGCATTTTATAACTTTACATGTTAGCGTACTCGATTTGGTTTTGTGTTTAATAATAAGCTTGTTTTATATATTACTTGTGCATGTCACATTTATCGCTAATGGCATTCTTGTGACTTTTTATTTGCCACATTTCCTTAGAAAGTCTCCTTTGATAATTGTTTTCAGTATTTAAAAAAATCCGAACCGATTTGTTGTTAGATACTTGGGATATGTTTGCGCGAGGGGGTATAAAACTTTTTTGGACTAGGGCTCATGTAGTACAATCGGTAATGAGAGGGCGGATCAATTAGCGAAAGAGGCGGTATCTAGGGGAGATAGCTTGATTATTAGATTTGGGCTAATTTCGGCTAGTGTAGTTAAAAAGCGTTTGGGATAAACTTGATAATGATTGGCAGGGTAGGTGGGAGTAATACCTTAAATGGGAGGTGGACTAGGAAATTTATCGGTAGCGTTACACGTTTTAGGGAAATGAGGGTTAATTTATCGTATCAGGCGGTAGAATTAATAACAGGTCACGGTAATTTTAAATCATTTTTATGTAGAATTGGGAGGGTTAATGATTCGCTTTGTGAGTGTGGTGGGGTAGATACAGCGGGGCATGTCTTATTTGAATGTCCACTCACTGATGAGTGGCGGTCGCGTACGGAGGTTAGGGCATTAGCTAGGGGGTTAAATTGGCCGCGACGCGAAACAGATATTTAGAGATAATAGTCGGTCGAATGGTGGGAAATTTTTAGTAATGTTGCTAAAGAACTAGATAGGTTACGGCATGATATTTAGATAGTTAGTAGGGTAGCACGTTTATGAATGAATATTTTATGCTCTTTAGTGGTCGGAATTGGTGTTAAACTATAAATATTTAAAATATAAATATTTATTAATTACTCTTGATTAGAATAATTAGGATTAAGTTACTATTAAGTATTAGAATAGGTACTGCGGTTGTTTTGTTGTTTTTTAGGTCATCATCTTTCCTGTTCAACTTCTGAATGCGTGAAAAGGAGCAGCTACGCAAGAACGGCAAGGCTGTCGGAATTTGAGGAGACGTGGAGACTGCTTCTTCGGCCTCAGAAGGATAATAATATTTGTGGCTATCAGTAATAAGGTCTGGGACTTCTTCCCAATCCTCCCAGAGTAAGGTTTTTGCCATGGTTTCCCTTACTCCGTGGCCATGATTTTATATAAGTATATTATAAATAATCAGTGTCCTTGGCGAATGCTGGGAGATAACGAAAGTCGTTCCATGGGCGCATTTAATAATAACTGATAGCTGACTGATTTGCAGTAGACTCGCGATTACGTGAACTAATCACATTTTATTCATTTTTATCATTTTCAAAAGTAATATTCGTATGGTCGCGAGGCGTATGTATTATATTTTTGTTATTAAAAATTTATATCATAGGGAAGTTATTTAGTTAGAGTAGGATCATTTCAATTGTTATGGAACCCATATAGTACTTAGAATAGGTAGCCTCGTGTAGTACCTTTTCAGGTGGAGCACGGGGTTAGGATGATTTGTAATAATTTAGTTTTCATAAATAAAGTATTTAAAATGATTGTTTCATCAAAATTAAATTGTCTGTATGTTTTTTATCCGTTGCTCCAGGAATTGGAAATATGAGTTCGTGGTTGTAGCCGATGAACAATTAAAACAATACTCGAGTTGTGTTGAAGTGTACAATGACGTTCGTTGTGGTGCACCACAACTTTTTCAAAAATTATTAATTCCAAAACTGGAAGTATACAAAATTGTTTTTGAAAATGAATTTATATTTTTTAATGATTTTTTTCACCTTAAACTTCACATTCTATAAAAAATTATAAATAATTACATTAATTTTTTCTTTTATTTTGTCAAATAACATCATTTTTCAAGAAACTTTAGAAATGAAAAATCTGATTCTTTTACCAGCTTTACATTACCTGCAAACCAATATATATATACGATGTAATTCATTTTAGTATCACATGATAAAACGTTTACAACAAAATTTACTTGCTTAAAATTATAACCTTAGTCATGCTTTATTGTAAGTACATGCATAAATAACAAAAAAAATATTAGTTTCAGTTGAGTATAGTCGTTCTTAAGTTTGATCATTTTTTTTTAAGTTGACCTTATCGTTGTATGAATTTAATTGTAAAATATTAATCTTGGGAATTTAAGATCCATTAGAAATAAAAATTGTCAATTAAGACAATATTTTTATTTTTTAGTTTTAAATTGCAACTTTTCGTTGTTCTTTAATAACATCTTCAATGGCATGTGTATAATATTTCTATCTATAATAACACAAAACAATAATTAATTTAAATTAATCACAAATTATTATTTCTTTACTTTATTGAGTTCTCATATGCATTTTTAGTATTCAAAAAATATAACATTTTGAAACGTCAAAAAAAAAATTGTCCAAAATGAAATTACAAACGTAAAACAAATAAATTAGTACGACGTATACACTAAACGGCAAGTTCCAGAAACAAATTCATCTCTGTTTTGTATATCTGCTTCAATCTACTTCACTCCTTGCGTGAATGAAGGGCTTGTGCATGAAGCAAATCTTTCACATTGCTTTCACGGGAATAAACGTATAGCAACCTGTTTTTATGTAAACAATTTACTATTTATTTTATCAATAAGTTATTATCAATAAGGTATTTGCCCAAGAACTAAATTGTAACCTATTATAAAAACCACGCCCTGAACTGAGCTGCTTGCTTCTGCCTTTCACGCAATATTTCCATTCATATCGTGGAAGTAACCTTGAGCCTTTGTTTCAATCGTTATATGGCTCCGCACAGCAATATTTTCTCATAGCTATACAGGCGAATGAAACCACGTTCATCGCAACACCAACACATACAGATGTTTGTGCTACTTGGGGAAGGACATGAAAAAGCCGATGCGTTTGCAAGAACTTATTCTAGAAATGCCCAAAAGCATAGTAACGACTTGCGTCAAAGGAAAACACAAAGAACATTGGAATAATATAAACATCTTCAGAAAATTGGGGTCAACACTGGAGATACCAACTGCATATTGAGTAATGACATGGCAGATTATGCTTACCAAATTCTGTTTTAATGCGAGGCTCTGGACGCAAAAACTTTCGCAATTTTCGGAAAGCCAAAATGAACTTAGAGAATCACTTCGGTCAACCAACCAGAGACCTATATAGGTTAGCATAGGTTCCTAGGATACTGGAATGATTAGCATAAATTAATGGGGAGTTTAAATACAAAAAGCTAAGAAGCTGCAGTGTTTCTGCAGATTCCACACAAAGAGAAAGAAAATTTGCTCAAGGGGTCACGGACCCAGTTGTCAAAAATACCCATAATAAAATTATATTTTCCCTGTTACAGCGCAAGCTTGAAATGATGAAAGATAACTGTTCCTAATGGTGTCAAAACCCAACATACCGCTCACAAGAAAAGAAAACGATGATGATGATCAGAAAAAATCAAAACGTTGTATAAAAATTTCGATATCAAAAATGGTCTTGAGAATATGTCTTCTGCTTTTCTCTGTAAACTTAATAAACCTGCTAGACATAAATAATAAAATTGTTTTTTTTTTATCAAGAAAAGTCGAAAAGCATTTGTCGCAGATCATTTTCCAGATTGTAATTCATTAACGAATTATTGCCGTGACAATATGTGCTAAAAATTCATATTAGCTCTACATGACTAATACACTACACTTTTAAGATCTCCAAAATAAGTAAATAAATTAGGTAACACCTCCATTATCCACACCAAAACTTATCAACACTATCTTGGAAGCATATACCTATAGTTCCCATAAGTACCTTAGTGGGCACACTTTAGAAAATTTTTCAGTGGCAAATTTTATTTTATATAATCTTTGCGCAAATTGCTATACTTAAACCCAATAACAAGACCGCAGCGTGTTATTTTCGCTTACGTACCCCATAGTTCTCACTCGATATCCTTCTTCTTTTTTTCATCGAATCATTTTTTCTTGTTCCTTCGATGATAATCTTCCTTTTTTTTCCCCCGTAACCAACTGCTCCGAGTCGCAAAAGTCCATGCCAGCCAGCCGGGGCTGACTTTTTATCTCCAGGAATTCAGTAAGTTTTGACAGATAATAAATTAACTTAATATATATCCGCCACACCCTCGATTTATTACAGCGGACCTGATGTGCATTGACCCAGTTCTGCGTTCGTTCGCGTCGAGTACGGATTTAACTTGCCGTAGATCTCATATCACGTCTATGAATACCGAATGAGCTGAGATCTCCGATGGAGATTTATTGGGACCACGTCAGTAGTATAAACTAATTTATAAAAGGACGGAGATTGGAAGTTTCGTGTGGGTTTGCGTATGTATGAGCGGTGTTTCTGTTGAGCAAACGCATAGGATGTGCTGTCGGAGTGAAACCACACTCGATGTTCTGATATATCACTGAGAGAAAAGAATTGCTTTGGTTTAATAATAATTTTTAATATACAATTGCTAACTGGGTAACCATCATACTTCTGAAACAATCTTATTAGTTATTGTCGGCACTTTATGATTAGGGGAATCCAATCAATATTCTTGAGATTCTAATCAACAATATTTTGCCAAGGTGTAAAAGGGGAAAGTAAAACTAATTGTTTTTAAGGAAGCTGTAATCAATATTATTTTTTTTAGTAGACGAACGGCACTGTGGTGAATGCAGTGGGGTTCGTAATTCTTGTAATATTCATAAAGTGCCAGTAGTGTTTTGAGAGAAAAAAATCATAATATTACTTCAAAATTCTGCAAAAAGTTATAACAACTTTTTTGATACACATCTTTTTTGGAAAAACTAATAAACTAGATATATTAAGAAGTAAAAGACTGAAATCGCGCATAATTTAAACCAAAAAAAATTGAATCACCTAGTAGTGCAATTAAATAAATATAAATAATGAATAAAATTGACACTTCTCAAAAGGAAATAAGTTTAGAGCAGCTGATAATGCCGGATATTGTTCATGTATAGAGCTGCACTATTAAAAATAGAGGACAATGTACTCTTATACTTTACATATAAAAAATATGTAATTCATACAGCCAATTTAATAAATTTTTATATAGAAATACCTTACTTCTTGCAAATATGCTATTAATATCCTTCGATAAAACATATTAAAGTAATTAATAAAAAGATAGGAAAAAAGGTCTATCCATAAATATATCTACAAAGACATGTTGCCATCAAAAAAACTTCTGCAATCTTAATATTAAGTACAGCTCCTCCCACAAAAAGGTTAACAATCTGAATCGCGATTTTGGTTATATGTTCTTAGGTTGAACTATACATATAACTGTGTTTACTGGAGGTAGTTTTATCAATGCCAGTCAAAGAGCAGTCCCACATACGTAATATTCACTCGTGTGTTGGTGAATTCGTATTTTATGTCCACTATTCAGTTGGTAAATTGTTTATGAAAGTTGTGACGGCCACCGTGATTTATTAGTTTTCAAATAAAAGTATTCATTCAGTTGAAAGCGCAAAAAGTTTGCTGTAAAAAAGGAAAGCATTTGTGTTTATCTGATATTCGCCTCTTAAGGCTGTTTTACACCTAGCTATCTATTGCGCAATTTATTGGCCAATTTAAAATTTTACGTGTATAACACACGTGTATTTAATCCGTATTTAACACGTATTTAATCCGTGTTATACACGTAAAATTTGAAATTGGCCAATAAATTGCCCAATAAATAGCTAGGTGTAAAACGGCCTTTATATGTATAAATAAACATATTTTTTATTGACACCTCGCATAACAAACATACATACAGTTACGGACAAATGTCATACACTTATTTTTCATAATCAAATTAATAAAGCATTTGAATTAAAATTTTGCATTATTTATTTTTTTTGTTTTTCTATTGTTTTTTAATAGTTTCTAAATAGTTAGGTTTTCATTGCTTTGTTTTACTACATAATACTGAAAAATAAATTGCAAATAACTCTTCTCTACGACTGTATATCTAACACTAATATTTGGACTCTTATTTTTAATAGTAAAAAAATTAGACTATTGAATATTTCAAATGGAAGCAATAAGTATTCGACTTTATAATAAATTTACGGCCTATTAGTCCAACTTTTTGGAAGCAAAGTTTTGTCAGTTGAAGTTTTTCCATAATGCTGACTGCACTTGAAAAGTTACAAGTTACAAATGCTGATAAACTATTGGAAAAGTGATGATGATGCCTTGCAAGAGGTTTTTATAGAATTTTGCGAGAAACTTCTGGATTCCATGCTGTCCAGATTACAGGAAGTAATTGAAAATGATGGAGGATGAACACATTATTAGATGTTTAAAGACTGAAAAAATATATTTATGCAAAGTTGCATTTACTATTGAAAACTATATATTTATTTATATTGACAATTGACAATTGACTTATTGCTAAATGTTACAATTAAAAAATTACGAAATTAGAAGAAACAAATTTGTCTATCCACTACATAAATCAATAAGAACATCCAGAAGCAGGAACGCTATTTTACTAAGAAATACATAAAAATATTATTTCGACGTATGCATGTTTGTGTCTTAATAACAAACATTAAATTATAAAAACCAGAAATTCTATGTCAGATAAATATACAATGAATCATACATGTATGAATCAATGAAGAATATATTTGAACTTCGACTTGAAAAAGGTAGCGACAATCACACCAATAAATCCTTGCGAATCCCCCAGTAAGATGTTAGAAAAACTCACAAATATTGAGAATTTTGATGTGAAATTTTACTCTAATAATCAATGAAATATGCATACATATTTAGAAAAACAAAATACACAAAAGCATATCGTTATACATTATAAAATATGAGAGACAGTGGTTAAATGTGAAAAATGAAGTCAGCTTGAGAAATATTCCCTAATGTCAACAACGGGAGCTAGAAGATAGAAGCTTTACTATTGTGCGCCATCTGTAGTCGCCGCAGATAAAAAGTTAGTTTCATAGTGGAAATTCACCGTGTAATTTATTTGACATCTCATCTTGTTGTGAGATTATTTGCCGCAGCATTTGTTTAAATGTGTTCACCGACTTTTTGGAAGACATTCAGGAACTAAGAGTTAAAACAGCTGATCAAACCTATAAAAAGAAAATCTACATTTTACTCTTACATTCGAGGATATATGCTGTAGCTTCCTGCTTTCTTACATTAGTTACTTGTTTATCTTGCCTATAGATACTACAATTTGTCATTCAGTACCAAGAATAGTCGATGGATTTAACGAAAACAAGAACTGGAGCAATTTGCATATCATTTCTAATCAAAAGAACTGGGTTTTCTGGCTGTGAGGTTATTTATTTAAGTCAAAAACTTGTATCTCTCTACTCTAAAGTATATATCACAGAGAGTATTTAATCAAGATTCTTTAGAGAAATTTTTCTTACAGCTAAGATCTCATTCAGTGAGAAATCCGCCATGTTCAGCGTTAATAAACACACAAATCAATGATAATCAACAACCTAATTAGAGCACGTTATATATCAGGCAATTGTGAGGAAAATGAATTAACGGATACTTTAGAGAATTTAAAAAAGAACTTACGTTACTGTTTTGATATTATGTGATCTAAAAAATATATTAGCTATGCAAAATCCTACATTGTACCAATAAGGTATAGTAAAAGAAAATTTCAAACAACTGACTTGCACTTCTTGTAAAAAACAATAGCAAACGAAAAAAGATTTGCCTGAAAATATTTATTATCAAACACAAAGATTATGAAGGGTGTCAGTTAATTGCATCTCTTAAGTACATACTTTGAATTGATTATTTTCATTTTTAGACTCATGCATTGCAAACTGAAAGTCTAAATAAACCATTCGCTAAAAACACGAAAACCTTGTAAGCTAATATGCTGCGACAAAGGAAGCTCTTTGTTATTTGTTTTATTCTTCAGTATCTTAATATTTTCCTAAATTAACTTGTTTAATTATTATAAAAAAAAAATCAATTTATAAAAGTAACTTTAAACTTATCTGATTTTGCAAGTACAGGCTTCGACTTTTATTTTCAGGGTAGATAAAGCCTATGCAATTAATGGAAAGCCCTTAAGGCATTCAACTAATAGACCAGCAATTTGTCTTTATTTTTATTATTATATTTTCGTAGATAGCTTTACTTTCCTTTCGATATTCATTTTTCTAGTTGTCTCGTTTAAAAGTTTATTTTAATATTTCCGAAAAAGAGGTTTTTTACGCTTTTTATAAATAGATTATATAAACTCTTGCGTTTTTATCAAATCACCAACAAAATGTTACTCGAAAAGGGGTTTTAAATCTAAAAGCTTGAAGACGTATACGATTCTTCAGTTCACGACTAACACATTTGCCGTCGGACGAAATATAATTTAGCTGAAGTAGTAGGTAAGTACTTGCCTAGATTATATACATACAACACAGATGAAATCCCGCAGTAATAAATAACGCAATCTTCTGTTATTAAAAAGATAATAATACTATGAAATATCACCTGAATTTATTATCCATTCTTAAATACAAGTTTTCGTGTCAACTTACAGGTTATTAAATGTAATTTTAGAAGTATAGGTGTATATTATGTGGAAAATAAAATTTTGCGTGAATTTTAACAGAATGCACTTCAAAAATCTTTTGCAATAAAATATTTTTACCTGCAAATTTTGGCCGTGTGAAGCGTCAAAATTACCTATAACTACAGCCTTTAAAGCCCTGATATCCGTTATATAGAACGACCCGAAAGGAATAGTCACTAAAAATTCAACCGTCGGCGACTAAAAATAAAAGAAATCCCTATCATTGCTTCCAAAACCAATAATTGGCTGCAATTAGTCCCGAAAAGGAAAAGCTGTAATAATACCAATAACACGGACGGGGAAAAAGCGGTTTATACAGAGATAAAATCCGTCGATAGCGAAGATTATAAGTGTTGTATCGTCCAGTTTTCTTATACAGGGTGAGTCAATAACATATGAACACGTAAAATTACCGTGTGAGAAACTCGGCAGCGCCACTTACGACCTAAAAATTTTAAGCTTTGTAGTAAAATTTGCGACAATGAATGTGGGGACATTCAAACGAAATCAATAAGATTTTTCTACTACAAAAACGGACCGTAAAGGTAGGTGCTGAATCTCATAGCAGATGCTTCATTGAGAACCCTTTTTAGGAAAAATAATCTTCAGACAGTATCTGGGCTCTATATTTACGAGTGCTTAGTTTTTATATTTAAATCCAAACACCTTTTTGAAGAAAATGAGAAGAATCACGTCTATAATACAAGATTTAAAAATAATTAATAATGTACCATACTATAAATTACCTCAAAATGCAATAACTTTAATCGTCCCGGATGTCAAGTTTTCAGATCCTTAAAGCAATAACTTGTATAACAATGGTATAATATTCCTTTTTAAATAAATTGGTAAGCGAAAAAAAAAAAGAAAATGTATAAAGGAATTTAAACATAAAGTGTTTAACTTGCTTTGAGAGTTGGAGCCATATACTGTCCGGAATATACGAAGTACACAATTTAATATGTATTAATTATATCTTTTTGGCTATGTGACGTCTATTACCATTTATCTGCAGTTCTTTGTTTCTTTATGTTTACATTTAAAACAGAAATAAAGAATTTGAATTGAATTGAATGGAATCGTACCTGCTTAAAAAAGAACTTTCAAAAAGTGCTTGCCATTGTAGAATTTTTTAGATTCGTTACTTTAGGATTGACAAAATCGTTTTTTGTATATAAGCTTTATTGCCTAGCAAAACAAAAGAGCCACCCAAGATAGTTAAAGCAGCTACTCCTGGAATAAAACGAAATTGATATCAATGCGGAAGCAACTCCTAAAAGTTGTAAATTACATGAATGCCCTTTTGAAAAAAATCGCTTATTTCACTATGAGAACTAATATAAAACTTAAAATTAGAATTGATTGTGTCTTTTTTTTCATCAGCGTAATTAACGGTTAGAACGCTATTCGGCAGATGATTAGGCATATCATTAATATAGATTATGAAGAGGATAGGTCCCAAGGCGCTACCCTGTGGGACTCCATGTGCTCCAGTGATTTAATGCACCCGACGATCCCGACCGTAAGCAGACTTTTTGTGTCGTATTGTTTAAGTAATCCTTAAACCATATGATAAACTTTTGGTTTTAGTTTGTGCTGTTTCTATATTCTCTAAAAAAATTAAAGATCTCTGTGAGATTTTTGCTATTTCTATGCTTGTTCACTATGTAGGACAAGTAAACTCAATTTCCCTTAAAGACGAGTTTAATGTAAAGTTTCCACGTGGTAAGAGATAAAGTGAGACATGGTGTTTCGAAATATGGAAGATAACGCAGATGGTTTAGTATTATATTTAAAACAATGTTGCAAAAACAAAGACTTTGTTGTCAGAAATGTTGAGGTAAATATTTGTCTGTAACATTTGCCATATTTACAAAATTTACATTTTATAAAGTGTAAGATAGGTACGTATATATGTTTCTGCAAATTTAGAATTTTGAAAACACAAAACTAATGGAGCAAATTTTCTCTATAAAGTAAATAATGGTGATGAAATTTTTGAACATTTTTTGTAGCCTATAATAATCATGTTAGTGGGGTTGTGGTTGCGCACTGCGCACTTGTAAAAGTTAGTATCGCTTGCCATCACAAGTTTTTTCGTACCGCGCATACACGAGTTGGCGTGAACCTGTGAACCCCCTCTTTTTCAATATACGGCAATCGTGACTGGACAGGGCGTGGATAGGACCATCTTGGGATTGTGCGTCGAAATTATTTTGATGAGAAAAAATTCCCGTCAATAATGAATCAACAGTATCAGGTAAGTTTTATTTATAATGCTAAAGTAGGTATGTCGATCCTTTCAAATTCATGGAAGATCTTTAAAGACAGATATGTATTATGTATATCATAACTTATATATGTTATAGTAAAACCTACCTGTTGTGTTATACGGATGAGCAATGTCACGTAATGTCATTCTTAGAATTGATAGTACCTAATTCTTGATCAAATACAAATTTTACAATAATTATAAACAGATTTTCTGATCTCTATTTTTGACGGTGTCTTTTTTTTTAATTTCAGAGAGAACTAGAAGAAATATTGTACTCACAGATACAGAATACGAAATTACTGTCATGGAATGGTTTCGTTATGCAAAACAAAGATTTGATAGAAAAACAGCAAAATGTTCAAAGGAATAAAATGCCGTTCGGGGCGTTTTTTCTTATGTGTTGTGAGTTTTTGTTTAGATTCTATTCATGTTAATTTATGTGCCCCATAATCTGTTTCCAATACTGAAGTTTATTAAAATGGAATTTAATGTACTTTTTTTTTAATCAATAAACGCTTTTATTGTCTTCTGTAAGCAGCATTTTACTTTTTGAAGTATTTATTAATGTATTTCGTTTACTTAAATAGCTATTTATAATATTATTCATAGTATTACTATTTAGTTTTTACATAGAACTATATGATATATGATTGAAAAAAGACATAATGTTATATTATAAAATGTCTTATCCATTGTATTTTTCTGGCATTAATGTTTAATGTTAATATTGTAATTTTAGTAAGTGAAGATAAATTCGTATAAACAGAGGGGCCCGATCTATCGAGGGTAACATGAAATTATAATATTAACATTGAATTTCAATAAGACTGATTGAGATTCCGTTTTATATTAATTAATATAACCTCTCAATAAACCTCAACATCATGTTTCTTGTATAATGCAGCAAGAACTTTTGGAGTAAATAAAAGATCCTATAATAGAAACATTAGCGTAGATATATTTATAGAAACATTTAATTGCCACACTGTATCAATATTTCTCTTTAACATATGAGAAATGTTACGGAAGAGCTATACTGCAACATTAATCGTCATGTTAAAGTAATGTTACTCGAAGACCTCGTATTAACATTACTAGGAAATATTGTTTCGTAACATCGCTTAGGCGGACATTAAACAGTCGTAGAAATGTTACTGCATGTGGTACATTGTATATATTTTTGTAACATTTCGCGTTACAAGATAACATTTAGACGACGTTATAGTCATGTTATTTTGCCAAATGGCATATTTACTCGATCGGGTTTAAATCCGGAGAGCGAGCAGGCCAGAGGAGAATTTCGACTTCCTCTTCGTGTATGAACTTTTAACAGATAATTATCAGCAATTTATTACAGGTAGTAAGTCGTTTTGTTAAGATTTCAGCTTTTCATTGGGGTATTGCAATTTTTTAGGCACGTAGTTTATTTAATTCAAATAAAAATTGTCATTTCTTTATTTACTATCACACCTGTTGATATTGGAAGAACATGTATCTTTATCAATTTGATATTTTTGTCCTGTCCGAAATCTAGACATTAAAATTCTATTACCAAAATGAGATTTTTGTGAACGCGCTGTATCTAAACATGCAACCAGCAGCCGATGCGATTTCGTGCATCGGAAACTTTGTACCTACATACAAGAAGAAGAAACAGGCCGGCGCCCGTCGCAATCATTCGGCACACAAAATACAAAATTCGGGCCTAAAATAATAGAGCGGGATCTCGTGCGGTTTGGGCCTCCGGGGCCACGACGCATCCGACTTAACAACCTCCGCGCCGCAGACAGATAATTATTACTTATGTTCGGACGTCTGTGCCCGCTTCTATACCCTGCCCCCGGCCCCTCGGGGGCCCCGCGGCCGTTACGTGTATGTTTTTATCATTATGTAGCTTTTTTATGCCGGAAACGGCCGCCACTAAGGACCTGGACTGAGTTTTTGTGTGTGTGTGTATGTATTACAAGCGAATACCGCTTTCCTCGAAGTATATTTTTGTCTCTGTTTATGGTTTATTCCTTTTTGTTTATCTAGAAATAATGGAAAAAGGATCGCCGGATACATGAAATGTCGTTATTTTCCTCTGCAATTCCAATTTTGTACGAGGAAAATTTCCTGAAATTTACTCTATTTATCACAGTGTGGACATAAAATGTACCATATTTTATTGGCTCTCATCTGTCACGTGGAACAAACACCATTAAGATTCCAAACATTGTTATACATAGCTTACATTGATTCCATTACTTGGAACATCTTAAATGTATTTTTTTTTAATTTCTTATTCTCTTGGTTTTTAGGTCATAAATGTTGAAAACATGAATGAATACTGCAACGTTTCCCTTTATTTCAAAGCTTTTATTCAAGCATATAAATATAAATATAAAAAGTGTAAATTATAAATAAAATGTTTTTTGTTTAATAAATGACAAATTGTTTTTTTTACTAGGGTTTTGAATATATTATTATGTTTTATTTAAAGATCGCGTTTTAAAATAGGATGTTTCGATTATTTGTTTGTAATTAAATAGATCTTTAAAAATATTATATTTAGCTATAAAACTAAGTTATATACTATTGTGAAATATTGTATATCGGTTTTATCATTAACTACGTTTTTATGTTTATAAATTTGAATTATTTCAAATATATTATGTGTTTTTAAATTTTGTTCTTTGTTTAAAATTGTTATGTTGTTGAAATCAAATTTATGATTATGAGTTATTTCATGTTTTTTTAAAGCTGTAAGATTTTTTATTATATTTGTGTCCTTTTATTCTATTTTCCAAATAGTGCATGGTTTCACTAATATACCGGGTGTCCACACTTAAGTGTGCACTATTGATAACTTTGTTATCTTTGGAGGTACAGAATCGGTCAAATGGACAAAGTAGTAGTATTTTTTATGGCGGTTACAATTGTGAAAACAGAAAAAAACAATTGAGCATCGCGTTCTCTAGATATTCGTCCAAAATTATTTTTTTTTAATGGAACGCCCTGTATATTTTTTTGCAATTTAAAAGAAAATTCCAAACTGAACAAAAAAGTCTTAGTACACTATTATAAAAAAAATATCAAATAAAATAGTTATTGAGAAATCTTTATCTTTGCTTTGTTGGCATAAAATCGATATGCCTATGGAAAATTAAAGCGTCACATTGTTTAGTAGCTGTCAAATTATTTATATTTGTTGTTGTTAAAGTTACTGTGCGGAAAAAGTACTGTTTTTACAACCGTAACAATGGCATTTACTCATTCGGAAAAGTGTGATATGTTGGAGTTGTATTTGCTGTTTAACAAAAATTCAGATAGACACTAAAACGTTACATTCAGCAATTTCCTAACCGTGATGTGCTAGACCGTCGCTATTTTTTAAAACTTTATCGAAGATTAAGAAGCAACGAAACAATTTTTATAAAGAAGAGGAAAAAATTATTTTATATTATCACAAGAGATAGAAATAAATGTGTTGGCATATTTTCAGGTACATCCAAATAATTCTGTAAGGGATTTGTCCAGAGAATCAGGTATTTTTCGTAGCACGATCCATAAAATTCTGAAAAAATATAATATGTTCCTTTAAATATCAACCTGTTTAAACTCTACTTTTGGGCGATTATCAAAGACGATTAACTTTTGCTCAATGGTTTATCAATGCTTTTGAAGAAAATCACAATTTCTTTAGACACATTTTATGGAGTGATGAATCTAACTTTTCTAATCGCGGGATGTTCAGTGAAAGAAATAATCATTACTAGAGTCGTGAAAACCCATTTGTTGTTTATCCTTGTAATCCCCGACACCGATTTAGTTTAAATGTTTGGTGTGGTATAATCGGATCCCGAATTGGTTGGGCCATTTTCTATCGGGGTTCTTTAACAGGAGAAAGATATGTGGCATTATTGACAGAAATTTTAGAAAATTTTCTGGATGAATTAAATTTGGTAGACAGACAGATTATTTACTTTCAACAAGATGGAGCGCCCGCACATAATCACCGTGACACAAGTGAGTTATTAGAAAGATTATTTGGAAATAGATGGATTGGCACAAATGGTCCCATTCAGTGCCCCGCGCGTTCACCTGACATGACGCCATTAGATTTCTTCTTGTGGGGAGCAGTAAAAAATCAAGTGTACAAACATAGATATACAACAGTGGATGAGCTTCAGGAAAGAATTTCCAACATCATTGACGACATCGACGGTAGGACAATTTTAGGAGCTACTCGTAATGTTCACAGAAGATTAGTGAAATGAATTGAAATGGAAGGAGGTGTCTTTGAACATTTAATTTGAGTAATTTTCTTGACTATTTTTGTATTTATTTTTATTTGTTTATTAAATTAAAGGCTTTAATGAATGTGACGCTTTAATTTTCCATAGGTATATCAATTTCATACCAACAAAGCAAAGATAAAGATTTCTCAGTAAGTACTTTATTTGACATTTTTTTATAATAGTGTGGTAAGACTTTTTGTTCAGTTTGGCATTTTCTTTTAAATTGCAAAAAAAATATACAGGGCGTTCCATTAAAAAAAAATAATTTTGGATGAATATCTAGAGAACGTGACGCTCAATTGTTTTTTCTGTTTTCACAATTGTGACCGCCATAAAAAATAGTACTACTTTGTCCATTTGACCGATTCTGTACCTCCAAAGATAACAAAGTTATCAATAGTGCACACTTAAATGTGGACACCCGGTATACACCATTATAATTTTGACAGTCTATTTTATAAACTATGTGTGATGTTTTACTTTTTTTCAATTTTTGATTTTAATTTTGAATAGATTTTGTGTTGTAGTTTGTTTGTGTTTTGATACGCAATTTTGTAATTATATGGTTTGAAAATTTGATTTATTTTTTCGGATAAATGTTTAATATAAGGAATTTTTATAAATTTTGTAATTATTTGACTATTATTTATATTTTTTGTTGATTTATTATAAAAAAGAAAAATTCTTTGTTTGAGTATTTTGTTTATAAGAGAATTAGGATAATTATTTTGTTCTAGAATATTTTTTGCTTTGTTAATAGTATCTGATCGAAAAACCGGTCTTGTTAATTTTATTGCTCTGTCAGCTAAACTAATAATAACACTAACTTTTTGAGATAAAGGTTGTGAAGACTTAAAATTTGGATAAAGTTCAGACCATGTTGGTTTATTAGTATACCATTTAGTTAGGTTTTTGTTATCATTTTTGATGAGTTTGAGGTAAAAAAGGTAATGCTATTGTTTTCTTCGATTTCAATTGTAAATTTTAATCTTGGATGAAAGTAATTAAAATTTTCAAGTAAAACTGATATATTTTTTTCTTCTAACGCGGTTATGCAATCATCTACATATCTTTTTAATAAAAAAATTATTTCGAAATTTACTTTATTTAAAAAAATTTCTATATACCTACTCGAAAACAATTTGTGCAATGATAGAAATTGGTGAACCCAATGCACATCCAAAAATTTGTTTATAAAATTAATTTTTGTATTGGAAATATGTTTGTGTTAGTGTTAATTCTACTGCATTAATGAATTCTGTAATAGGTATATTTGTAAAATTTTCAATTAATTGCCATTTTTTATGTATAATTTGTTTTGCTAGGTCTAATGGTGTATTTGTGTATAGGGATACTACATCTAAGGATATCATTTTGAAATTTGGTTTTAATTTAATGTTGTCTATAAATTCTTTGAATTGCCATGAATCTTTTCTATAGTAATCATTTTTGAACGCGATATTTTTAAGGCAAAATTTTAAATTCAAAAACAAATAATCAAAACATCCTATTTTAAAATGCAATCTTTAAACATAATAATAAATTCAAAATCCTAGTAAACAAAACAATTTGTCATTTATTAAACAAAAACATTTTATTTATAATTTACACTTTTTACATTAATTTATATTTATATACTTGAAAACAGCTTTGAAATAAAACGAAACGTTGTAGTATTCATTCATGTTTTCAATATTTATGACCTAAAAACCAAGAGAATAAGAAATTAAAAATTATATACATGGTCAAGAAATGAAGCTTTAAAATCTTAAATGTGTATGTTATTGCATATTGTGAAGTTGTCAAAAATATTTATTATTATTTACTATTATCCCTCTGGACGATTGTGACTCACCTTTTTTTGTTGTTGTCTTAATCCTACACTACTTTCCGCGATGTGCAAATCAATATTTATATCCAATCACCGTTATGAAATTAGTAGTACAGCGTTTTCTAAAATTTTACTGTCAAAAGTGATGTATGTTCTACATAAGCGTGCGTTTCGTGTATAAATTTTATTTGGACAGAGCAGAGCAGGGGTTTGAGGAATATCGGTGTGGCTTCAGACAAGGAAGGGGTACGGTAAATCAGATCTTTGTATTGAGGGAAATACAAGCAGAAAGTCAAGAATATGGAAAAACTACAATGCTGTTCTGGGAGCGGACAGTTTGAAGGAAAATATTTGGAGGGGAGAAAGAGGGAGAGATGTGGGTGAGAAGAACAAACCAAAAGCTGAGTAAATTTTATGGAGAAGCAAATATAGGCGGAGTGTTGAAGGCGCGGAAGCTGAAATGTCTTGTACATATGGAATGAATGGTGGAGACCAAGAATACCAACATTGGTAATAGCAAGGACAGTTGGGGGAAAGAAGAGGAGAAGATGACAAAGAGGAAAGTGGACGGAAGAAGTGAAAAAGGATATAAACACGTGAAGAATAACAATATGGAAAGAAGTACCGAAGGAGAGAAACCGATGGAAGAAAATTACTAATGAAGCCATGGGTCTTCTCAGTGCTAATATATAGGGTGATTCACGGAATCCGTCCATTAAAAGTCCTCTACTATTTAATCAGGGAATAAAAAGTAAACAAAATTATACAGGGTGTCTCGTAATATAGAGTTGTTGATTCGAAATAACTTCTTAGTACACTGTTGAAAATTTTAACACTTTTTTGACTAATTTAATAGTCAGGAGAGGTCCACACTGTTTTCGTGTTATTTTGTCGAGAACTATAGAAGTTTAAATTTGACGAATAAAGATAGTCAAGTATTGTCTATTGCTAAGGGGTTATTTTGTCCAACTAACACGTGGAATTAGGATATACTTCTAGTCACATTTTATTTGATCTAGACTAGACAAATTTACTAGCTGTTTAACTAAATGAATGCGATCTATTGGGTGTTTTAACACCATTTTCTAAACACAACGTCTTTTTAATATGCAACTCCTATTTCTTAGTGCTATAATATTCTCTCTCTAAGACGTTTTCTCAATTATAAATATGCAACACCACTCATTCACAAGTTTTGGTTTCAACTAAACGTACCAATTTTAAAATGATTTTTTGAGAACCATTATAAAATTAAGTGAATGTTTATGCTATTTGATTCAAGTCTAAACTAATTGCGTAAATAGATGTTCCCAATACATCTTTAAGATGTTGAATTGAAATTTTTTATGCCCACTGGAATTACCGTTTAATAACACAAGGTTACACTTTGCAGGTCAGTCACATTTGGTGGTTTGTTTGGATATGTTAATACGCAGAAACAAACTCGAAAACAGATACACGTGCAATGCAGGTGGTGCGTATAATGCAATACTGTATTAGATTACTTGGGGTTTCTATATTTCTATCCGAGGGAAAAATTCTGATCGGCTTCTGAATGTCTAGAGAAAATAGTAAATCCTCATATCTGAACCAAAATTCTAGTAATTTCTGTTCTACTAAACACATGTAGTCAATTCGTCTGGCAAAGTTTGTAAAAATCAACACTAAAATATTTGACTAGCGCAAAATTAACGCCAACACCGTAATATTTTCAACAGTGTACTAAAAGCTTTTTTTTTACAAATGGAACGCCCTGTATTTGAATTTCACAGAAAAGAAATAATAAATAATAACAGCGTTAGTATATAGCAACGTTAGCCGTTGAAGGGTCACTTTAACAAGAGTCGTGATGTGTATTAATATTTTATTTCAAATTAATGACATTTCAATAAATGTGAATGTGTATTTAGGTCTACTAGGACTTCAGCACAAAAAAAGGAAATAGTTTTGGTTAAAAAATTGAAATTCAAGAACTGCATCTTCACAAAATCATCAGACAAAAGTTATTTTAACTAAAAAAAAAACATTGTATAAAACACACTGAATAAGTCATTGGAGACAAATCGATATGATCCATTAAATAGAAAGCTTAAAAGACTGCCATCAATTAATAGATAAAAATAATATTTCGCGTTTAAAAAGCAGCAATCCAACTTTGTCCTCTTTATAGTGTGTTCCGAAAATTAAGAAGGCAATACTTTGAGACCAATTATATCTAATATTAACAGCCCCATTGGCAAATCAGCAAAATTTATTATTTATTTGAAGCAAATTAAAATTAGAGAATCAACCTACGTCAGGCGATGCTAATTTATTATTTTCATTTAAATGGCAGTTTTTTTTTTCAGTTTATCCATTATTTCGTAAAGATTTGAATTGAATTGTTAGTAGAAATCTTAAAATAAAGTTACCAACTAAATGGTGAGATCCTGTGCATATCTGTAGCGTCTGTAAGATTATCTCTAAGTCTGTAAACATCTGTAAACTTCTCCTAAACCCCTCACCACAAGCTGCACTAAACTGGACGTACGTTTCGATAGCAAAGCTATCATCATCAGCAGAAACACTGAACTCAATGAGTTAGCATTACCAGTACCAGAGTTTGGAGTATTTTTGTTATCTGTAAATATCCATAATACATGCTTACAGTCATAGAGATAATGCATAGAATCCCACCATAAATTTGTAATAACGTCGAGTATAGCTTTAATTCTTTTATCGTTAGATATTCTAGAAAAAAACAAAGGTTGCATAACTTACTGTTGTAAATTTAGTACATGTAATATTTCCAATTTATCATGATAAAATAACTTTTTACAGATGCAGTTTTCTAATTAAAAGTTGCTACATTTTAAAACAAACACACTTTCTAACCAAATATTTTTCCATAAATTAATAAATTGGTTCATAGGAGTGGAGTCCATGCATTTCTTGACAATTCCAATATATAATCCTTTTACATTTTTGATAACTACTCTTCACTTTGTATTACTTCCTATGAATATCTTTTACCATAATTGGTGTTTAATTCCACACAATTTTTTCCACTATCTTTTGTATTGGACTACCCCGATTGCTGAAGTTTTGTCTCTGCCTATTTACCTTGTCTTACGTCTTTCTTTTTGAACACCCTTTCTCCAAATAGTCTCGAACCAAAGCATATACCTTCACTGAAACATATTTTGCTATAATTTTGAAATTCAGATGCCAATCTTTATTATTAGAATTTTTAAAATTAAAATTAAAAACCTTTTTTTTTTCTTTTTAAAAAACATGGTGACATATGGGATCATTTTAAATCTTTGTTCTGATCAATCCATTTGTAGGTCAGAACAAAGTTTTAGTTTGTGCATAGGGTATTGTAAATACGTATAATACAAGGTGTAGGGGCTTTCTGCATACCTGTAGAAGTAAAGTTTTAGTTAGGTGTTCCTACATCACCAATATTACTGTTATTATTAGAGACAGCTCTTCTTCTGTCTTTAACCCGCTACCCTCCCACGATCAATTTTGAGATTCGGTTGCGATTTAAGTATATGTTTTAGGGTAATTTTTAATTGCTACCTGTGGTAATTTTTAATTGCTGGGTGCCGTTCAGGTGTGTCCGCTCCCCTTAAGATTTTACGTGTTATAAATTAATGTGGGATTTTAGAAGTTGCTTACTGTTACTGATACACGGTATAGGATTAAGAAAGATAGATTATTTAATTATAATGTATTGCCCGTAATCGTAAATCATTTATAACTTTAATATTCATAATATTAATATCGTTGGTCTAAAATTTGAATACTGTTACCTGCTTACAGACTTTGATTTAATTTGAATTGAAGTTAACTTAGTTTTTATATTACGAACACTATAATCTAACCAAGCTACTATGTCACTTCAAGCAGCACCGTCGTCTTAGTGAGTACATTCGAAAAAAGAAAGTTAGCGCCCTGATTTAAATGCATTAGTAAACTATCGAAAGTGTATTTTGAATTTGAATGAAAGTTAAATTAATCTATGACAAGGTTATGGTAATTAAAATGTGTAATACTTCACATGTGTGATTTCTTAAAATTGTTTTTCACCGCCTACTATTAATTAAATACTAATGAAGAACTACGTTTTCTGAAAATCACTAATTCTAAAAGAAGCAATAGAGATAGGCATAAGAACACCTATAGCTTTTCGATAGATGATTCAATTCTATATCACATGGTGTAAATATATAATATAAATATTTCTTTTCTGTGAAATTCTCATCCATTACCACCCAAACAGTAAAAATTTTATCAAAATTTGTTCAATAAAAATCTCACCGTTACGGGTTAAATTAGATTTCGTGGCGTTTTAAACCGCAATTATTTTAATCAAAAATCTTAGGAGGAAGCTTTACAATTTGGGCCCAACGTGGGGCAAACATTTTATAATAGTTTTAGTAAGATGCCATTAAGTTGATATAAAATATTGACACACGTCGCGAGTGTTTATAAAGTAAATTAGATTCCTGGGGTTTTGAACCGCAATCATTTTAATCTAAAATCTTGGGAGAAAGCTTTACAATTTGGGCCCAACGTGGGGCAAAAATTTTATAATAGTTTTAGTAAGATGCCATTAAGTTGATATAAAATATTGACACACGTCACGAGTGTTTATTTAAGTAAATTAGATTCCGTGGGATTTTAAACCCTAAACAGTAATTTTAATCCTTCCAGGTTGACTCTGTATGAGTACATGATTATAAAAAAAGGCGATGAATGAAAATCAGGTCCAAATCTCACAAACTCTTTTTATTAATGATGGAATATTGGCGACATGTTGCCGGTGGTTGAACCGCCCATTATCAGGTCGAAGACTAAATAAAACAAAAGAATTAAGTTAAAGTATAATAAAATTGGCTAAAAATTGTTCAAAACACTAAGTAAAAATGAAGATGAAATTATGAAACTAAAATAAAATTATAAATACGAAACACTAACATATTAAAATTAACTAAATGAAGTCAGACAATGTATTTACTCGCCAGTATTCCATCATTAACAAAAAAGAGTTTGTGAGATTTGTGCCTGATTTTCATTCATCACCAGAGAGTAGACAAAAAAGTAAGTTTTGCAAGCCTAGTGAGTCGACCCAGGGCAAAGACAACATATTTACCAAGTACTAGACTGGAGGTTCACCCAGTGTGGTGCGCAGTCAAGATAATGATGATAACCCAATAAATACTAATTATTCATTAATTATTTTAGGTACTTAATACTGTTATTTATCATATTTTGTAATAGACAGGGTAGAGGTATAAATATTTTATTAATGAATAGGAGTGTAAGAGGGATTAAAATTCCCTTTAGATCGGTGTGTTTAAATTTTATTCAACTATTTATTATTTTATTACTTTTTTTATTTTTTTTTAGCGTCATCGCCACCATTAATACTAGAATAATATGCATTAATTATGATATTTTCCTGATCATCGGTGGTAAATAAACCAATAAACAAATGAGAGTTAACGTAAACGAAAAAAAAACTATATAAGGCTGTAAACAAACCAAAGAACAAATCCTAAAAAAGCGAAACTAAAACGGTACAAATCCTTGACCTTAAAAAATATACAGGGTATTCCACGTAACTGGTTCATTAAAAGTTTATGATGTTCTATTATTTACTTAAATTTGAGATTTTGGCACCAGTATCTGTTCGATTGGAACTATAAATGCAAAGTACCTTAACCAAAATATCACTTCCGGTTGACCGGAAATGGATGTCAACTTTGTTATTTTAAATAGAATGATCTAATTTTTTATTCATTTTTGGATTCTACAACTATAAATACGTCAGTTTTCATTGGCTATTCCTATAGCTATATGTTGCCGTTTTTGAGTTATTTAAGTTTTTCTTTTTTTTTTAGTCATAATCACTGTATCATTGAGAAATTAATATCTCGGTTAATACTGCAAGTAGAGACTCCAAATTTGCTATGTTATGCATGTAGATATAACTCTAAGAAACGGTAAGCACACTTTACATTCTAACATACAGGGTGTTCAAAACTGAGGAACAAAGTGACATATTTTCAAATGCAGAAAACTCATTTTTTTTAAATAGAACACCCTGTATTTTAATTCGGAATTAAGAAGTAAATATCATCCCCTATCACTTTATATCAGCATTCCCTATCTTTAATAGATTTTGAGATATGAACGACTTTTTGTTAAAAAAAAGAATATATACTTAGTCTGTTTAATGTTTTAATGAGAAGGAAGGGTGCATCATTGCCAATCTTGAAAGTCAAGCAGCAATATGCGGTACCGGTTGTTGGTTGGGTCACCCTTCGGACAACATTTCTCAGTGGCTCGGTGTGTTCCGGCACTCTAGCCAAGGGCCTTCAAGGCCTGTAGTGCTGAGTTATTATTATTATAAAGTTTTAATGAACCAATTACGTGGAATACCCTGTATAGGTAGGTAAAAATGATAGGAATTATCAACGAAACACACTCTACAAAAGTCCAAACAGTACTCTGCGGTGATATCGCCATCTATTCGAGATGCATACTTGTAGCCCTACTCCCACTAAACAATATCTACGCTTATGATGAATAAAAGTTTGGCGCCCAACGTGGGGCTAAATATTTTATAATAGTTTTAATGAATTGTCATTAAGTGGAAATTAAGTATTCACACACATCATCAGTGTTAGTAAACGTAAGTTATATTAGAGAGAGAACAATGCCATAATAATTCGATATAAAAAACTTCTAGAATCTGTCGTCAATTCGCTTTTGTGAATATACAAGCCACTTTTTTTTTAATTTTACTGACCACCTTCTATATTTTTCAATATTAATTTCTACCTTTATGTGTATATATTACACAAATTATTTATAGGGCAGGGGGACGGTGTCTCCTTGCAGTAGCATCGCATTATACGCGCAGCATAGACCAGGGCAATAATTAAATACACACCGGTTTTAACATTTTAGCTAATCATTAGTTCACTGTGCACACCGCCGGAGGGCGCTCGCTCCGCTCCATTGTCGTTTTCTTCTGTTTCTGGCGCCATATTGCCAACGGGCACGACAGCAACTAACAATTATAGTCCTCCGCGGACGCCTAGATATATTACTTCTTACTTTATGGTTTTCCAACAACTACAACAACAGCACCGACGACGGTACATCGACAATAACAGCAACAACAACAACGGAGAGGAGAACAGCAGGCGCGCACTGGTTTTATGATGGAAAAGCATGCGCGCGGGGCGATCCGTCAAAATATCCGCAACGGAGCAGTTATTAAAATCGAATTACCAAGAGCGGAGCTAGTGCAAATCCGGCTGAAGCACATCAATCAAAACTCGCATTCACAAACGGTTCGTACACACTAAATATTGACATAACCTCGAAAAATGAAATAGTGCAAACGTATCGTCGATTGATTTCTATATCGAATGAAAGGGGACACATTGTTGTCCGAACAACCGCCACGACCAAACTAAAGTAGGCTGCTAAACATGCTTCCAGAGTAATTTGTGACGAAATAAGGGGAAAATTATAAAATTACATTGCTCGCTTAAACTACACACACACACACAGTCTCTTTATTTTCTGGCCGTTCTGTGCGCCTTGTGTGCTAAACCCGCTCTCCCCGTATGGTGTGTGGATCGCTGTCGACGGCTGAGTAGAATCGACGCTCTCTCACAACGTTTAAAGATAATTGCGTCGAAAATAGTACATAATGGTATAGTGTGTGGGATTTAATATACTTTTATTATACCGTCCGTGGTTTTAGTGGAAGGAAATTTAATGTGCGCCTTCTACGAGACTATACCCGTGTAGGGAAACCACCATTAATTTTATTAATCTAGCATATATAAGGTAATAAAAGTGATTGGACGTTCTTGGTAGTATCTAAGCCATTTCTCGTTGATTTCTATGGTGGTAGACAGGGCGTACTAGTGTTGCAAAGTAACATTCATTAGATAATAATGAAAAGAAGTAACGAAGCATCTACTCGTCCTTAACATCCAGGAAGCATTGGTAGGTAGCAAATAAACTGGTGAATGTGGTCTAGACTTCAAACCTACTTGAAATCTACATCTTCTGAGGATTAAAACTAAGACGAGGATAACACTCATGTTGGCTAGAAGAGCCTAAAAGACACTTCATGGGTCCAGAGTCCGTATGTGGGTTTATTCCACAAGAAGGGAGATCTGCACCTGGTTCAATAAAGAAACTACAAAGAAGTGGAGGTCGACTGAAGGTCAACTCTATACCAAAGCGCTAATAGGGGATGGGGATACTAGATTCTCTGATAACCTACTCAGGCGCAGCAGTTTTTAGCAAAAGAAGCTAAAACCATTACTGAGCTGGTAACTGGACACTGCCTCTCTGAAAAAGCATCCATACAACATCGGCCGAGTAAGCGAACCGTGGTGCAGAAGATAATAATATATTTATTTCCTACAGGCGGAAGCCCAAATACAGGAAAGTTACATAATTAAATCTTAATCTTAGCGAATACAAAACTATAAATTAAGTAGGCTATAAATTAATAATAACTTCTCTTATTTTACTAAAAGTGTCGTAATGTATGTCACATAAATGCGAAATATTTGTAATTGTTACACATAGTGACTACCGGAGACTTCACTAAAACATTAGTTCTGTTTCTAATAAAACATACATTGGTAACGGGTTTCAAACCTTAGAACAAGAAAATTAATTTTATTCAAAAGCCAGGAGCTATCTATATTATTATTTAACAAGCCAAATAAAAATTTTATATTTTGTATTATCCGTCTCTTTTGTAATGACACAAAGTTAAATCTTGATAGCATAATGTTATAATCTAGTCGTCTGTCTGGATAAGCACCATCAATTTTGTAAAATAAGTATTTTAAAATCTTCTCTGAATTGCCTCAATGTTATCGATATGTATCTGATAGATCGGGTACCAAACCAAGGATACGTATTCAAGTTTTGATCTAACAAATGCAAAGTAAAGAAGAGATAAGCACCTTACATTTTCAAAGTCGCGACAGTTTCTGCATATAAAACCATAAATTCGATAAGCAACTGCAACTATGAAATTTATGTGATTGACGAAAAAAGAGTTTACTATCAAAGACAATACTCAAATCTGCCCAAAGTTTCACATCGATTGAGATCTTCATCATTCAAGCAGTAGGAGTAGTTAATACAATTCATTTTTCTTGTGTAAGTGACAATTTTACATTTATCGATGTTGAGGTTTAAATGGTTGCGAGCACACCACTCACTTACAGCCTGTAAATCGTTTTGCAAGCTGACACAGTCCGCGATAGATGTAATTTCTTTTTATATTTTTAAATCGTCAGCAAATATCAAATGTTCGCAATTAATGACTCGGCAATATCATTTATAAATAATGAACATAACACTGGCCCAAGGTTCGATCCTTGCGGTAAACCCGAAGATGGTTGAAATGTCTCGATATGATCGTATATGCAAATATTCCACAAACTGCTCTCTTCCATGTAGATAGGCTTCAAATAGGGCCAATAGTGATGGTGAAAAACCGATAATCCGCAATTTCCACAAGAGTACATAATGGTCAACTTGATCAAATGCTTTCTGAAAGTCGGTATATATTACATCAACTTGACGTTGTTTATCAAGGCTTTCAGAAACAAATTGAGTAAAACACCCTAAGTTGGTGACTGTAGAGCGCTTAGGCATGAATCCGTGCTGAGTTGGTGAAATAATAGTCCTAATCGAATTATATATATCATCACATATTATAGACTCAAAGATTTTTGCAAAGTTACATAAAATAGAAATAGGTCTATAATTGCATACGTTTTCTGAGCTTCCACTTTTTAATATAGGGCATACTCGAGCAGTCTTCCATTTGTTTGGTAATTCTGAACACTTCAAAATAAGGTTGAATAAGTAAAAAAGAGGTTTTACAAATATCCCTGCACAGTCCCGTACAATAAAGCTTGGTACAGAATCAATTCCACATGAAAAATCGTCTTTTGATTTTTTTAGGCGATTGAGTATATAGATAAGATAAGATGCGAACTACAGGAGGAAACGAGTTTACATGTAATCTGCACATGTGAGGAATTGAAGGTACTCAGGCAGAAATATTTCGGGTGAGATCTATTGGAGCCCTCGAAGGTTCTCAAGTTTCCACTGGGCAAGATACTGGGCTTTATAGAGAACACCAAGCTGCTCGAGTGGAAATACGATACCTAGCACCTAGCTCAAGTGCCCGGACTTTAGGTGCCCACCCTAACTTAATGAATGAAATGGCTAGAAGAGGGAAAACATGAGGATTAAAACATGATATAATGTACCGAACATACGTCGCGGTGGTCAGACCCATGACCACTTATGCATCTCTAGTATGGTGGACAAAGATGTAAAAGCAAACTGCTATGATTGAACTTAGCAAAATACAGAAATCTTCGTATTTAGGAATAATAGCAGCCATAGGGGCCATAAGGACCACTCTTAGAGCAGCAATGGAACCCAATTCTAAACCTCCCTCCTCTCCATTTGGTGTTAATGGGCGGGGCAAGAATGGAGCATCTCAGATTGCAAGAAGCACCATGTAGCAGATATGCAGGATTGAGACGCAATATATTGTCCATCATGGGGAAGGCAAAATTTAAGTCATGATGTCACACCATATATCTTTTTTAATAGAAATTTCGAGGTGGAAATCACGGATTGGATAAGCTGGAATCAATCCAACCACAAAAACAGATTCGGAGAATTGATAATAGTAATAATAATAATAATAATAATACTTTATTGCCGTGGTTTTCTAAGAAAACATTGACATTGTCAGTAGCAGAAATCAATTAATAAAACAAATATAAAGATACAAAATAGGTACCTATATAAAGTGAACACTATAGATAGTAATATGCCAAATTTTTATCGAAAATATTCCCCCACAGTGTAGAATGTGTGTACCAGCAGATATTTCTAACTTCGCTTTTAAATTGAGTTTTTAAAGCGAGCGATTTTATGTAATCAAGCATCTAGTTATATATAATAGTGGCTTGATAGATTCGCAAAAGTTGGTTTTATGCGCTGGAATACTTAAATTATTGCAGCCCTGTGTCGTCTTCCGTTGAATATATCACGACTTTTGAGAAATCGGTTTCATTGCCTTCATAAAACATAAGACTTCATGAATAAATAAATGACCAACCAATGGCAAAATACCGAGAGCCGTAATCAAGGAACGACACGAATCTGTGGGTGCAACTCCCATCATAATTCTAATTATCTTCTTTTACGTCACGAACAACCTCTTCGCAAATCCAGTGAAACCCCACAGAACAATATCATAACGTAACCTAAATTCGACGTATGCGCAATAGAATAATTTTATAGAATATAGACTGACACTACTTCGCAGTGTTCTAACAACATATACTGCTGAGCAAAGTTTGTGGTAGAGGAAGTCACAATGTTGTTCAAACTTAAGACATCAACCTACACACAATCCCAGGAAATTAATACATTCGCTTTTGGTTATACTTCTACTGTCAACGCGTACATAGATGCTTCAAGAGCCCGTTTCGAGTTATCGGAGCAAAATGTAATAGGTCAGGCTTGGAACCGTTCAAAACAAGTCCATTTGAACAGGACCAATCCATCACGTTATTACATAATACTGATGCTTCTGATACCGACGCTCTTGCTACTATACGACTAGTGTCATCTGCATATTGGACCAACGAAGAGCAAGACATGTGAGTCTGAAGATCGGTCCCAAAACTGGTCCCTGTGGAACACCAGGAGATACTTCAATTAAGGAAGATTCACTCATCGCAATCGTGTTAGCAGTTTCACCCGTAATGCTTATCTTGGTAAACCTGTTTGCAAAGTAAGACGTAAAAAGATTATAAGCCGTTGGTCTTACTCCCAAGGAATAAAGCTTAGCCAGAAGTAATCGCTATGGTCTACCGTGTCAAAAATAAATGACATATCTGCAACGTTCTTTTTGTCTAAGACACTACACTCGAAGCACTATGCATAGCACTACATGTTGATTTTCCAGCTATAAATCCGAATTGCGTAGTTGATAGCAAATGATTTCAGAGTAGAAAATTCATAAGGCAGGTGTTAATAAAATTTTCATAATTTTTAGAAAAAAAAATAAAGGCAACGAGATGGGTCTATAATTCTGTACTTCTAGGCATCAAATATATGCTGAAGACACAGGAATTAACACTGTTCTAAGTTACACCGGAGAACCTCTAATGGCAGAGAAATGCTCTTTAAAGAGTACTAACAGTAAGTCTAAACCTGAAGTTAGATTACTTGGGTTATCTTAAAAAGACGTTATTTATTGTTTGTGACGCAGGCTTGTGGCTTAATTATTTTATTAATTATATTCCAAAAAGTTTTAACTGTATTTGTAAGTTTATAATTAAGTTATCTAGAATCTAGATATTTCTTTTTAGTCTACTCAACTCGTTTTTTATAGTTTAATTTGGCTTTACTGTATATTTTCAACAACGCAGGATCATTATGACATTTGTACATTCCATAAAAAGTACTGTGCCTCATTGAATAAACGTCCGAAGTCTTCAGTATACCACGGTCTCGTACGCGGAGGGCTTTATATAATAAGAAGAATATAATTGTGGTAAATTGTTCTGTTGTTTGAAGAAGAAAAAACCTTAAGAGCAGCCAGCATGGATACAGGGAATGGTATTGGGGAGATTATCTCTGGAGTCTCCATAACTTCTGCAGTTATTTCAGCGCTGTACAGATTTAAAAAGAGTGCATACTGATTACTTTCTTGGGCAAATAATTGTGTTACATCCTTTGCAAACTTCTCCTAGACCCCTCACCACAAATTGCACTAAACTGGACATACGTTTCTCAGTTTCTCAGGAGTTCAGTGTTTCTGCTGATGATGATAGCTTTGCTATCGAAACGTACGTCCAGTTTAGTGCAGTTTGTGATGAGGTGTCTAGGAGAAGTTTGCAGTATTACCAGTGCCACAGTTTGGAGTATTTTTGTTATTGTTACATCCTCTGTCAAAAAAAGTGCAAATATTTTCCCATAAGTCATTTTCCATAAAAAAAAATGAAAAACTTCCTTTAGACTTTTTCACTCTTCGCTATTGGTGCGTTTGCTACAGACTCGTGTTAATATCTTCCATTTGGATTGCTGATTATTTATGTAATCCTCTGATGAAAAAGAGCAATTGTAGATTTTTCTTTATGTGTATCCAAATGATTGCTCTCCACATCCATGCAAAATGATAATGCACAACAAACGGTTCCGGTATAAAAGGAGAAAGATGCCGTAAAGCAAACTCAGCCATATATACCTCCATCAAATAATACGCCGCTCTCCAGCATTGATTTGAATAATTGATAGAAAACTTGCGTCCGATGCCCTCCCATCTTTACACCATATTTACTAGATCGTGGGCGGTTGTGTGTTAATAATCCATTGTCATACCATTCCGAGAAGAGTAAATTATGGAATAAAAGGAAACAATTGAACCCCGGCTTTTTTTTTTAATATTTCAAAATCGAATGATGAAAAAGATGAGTCTGTTGGTTATTATGTATGTACGTATTTACGTAGTTGAGGTGCGTTCGTTGTTAGACGCATGAATCGAAGTTCGATAGGCTCAACAGCGACCTCTATTGATAGCAGTGTTTATTAAGTGGAGAATCATAAATTTTTAAAAACTTTTTCACGCGATTCTGTCATACCTTTGGTTTACATATCTAATTATCGCAGATAGTTGAATCAACTATTATAAAACTATATTTTGACATTTAATTTAATTGATTTACGATGTGAGATAACAAAATTTTAATTTAAAATTCCAGAGCTGTCAACGTCACAACTATACTAATATTATAAAATAGCAAGCAGATTCACCTCATCTGGACTTTTTATTTACTTTTTTTTTTTTTGATTCTATGTGAACAAAGCAACTCGTTTCTATCACGCATGGTGTAAAAGCGCTGTGTGCCCTTATGTATGCATATAATATAGTATTCTTGCTTAAGTGGAAAGGCTTATGGATAGCTACGTTTTTCCTGGAACGCGTTGAAATTATAGGGAAGCTGTGGTAACTTTTTCTCTGGCCTTTAGGACATGATTATATGGATGGAAAATATATCTGTTTGTATTAGACACTTCTAGGAACGGTTATAGAGAATGTATAATTTCCATCATTTAAAAATAAGTGCATAACGAAATGTAATGTTTGTCTTAAAAATACAAAATTTAACATTTTTTGTAGGATATATACAGGTGTTTCAGACCACTCGTCCGCTATCTTTTTCTCGCGATCTATTGCAGCTAGACTAATACGACAAAAAAAATGAATAACAAAACCTCACTTAAAGAATCATGCGAAAATATTTTTAACTTCCGGAAACGTTCCATTATGTACACCAGAAGTGCATAGCAATTTTCTTATTTTAAATGGAATCATATGTTTTTTTTACCTCAATAAATTCTACAGTTTATTTGAAAACAATTTTCATTAAAGTTCTCTATCCCTAAATTCAACCGTTTTTGAGACATTTTCATCTCTTTCGAAGACGTACCATATTTTGCAAACCATTAATGTCATTTTACGAGTACCCAAGAAAAATAGTTGTCCGTACCAAATTCTTTCAAAAAAACCACTAAATTGTATACAGAGTGTTCATAAATCGATTGTCAATTTAGATACATATACCCTTAGAAAATCCATTTTTTCAAATGTAACATTATATTCCTAATTATACCATTCAGTGCAGAAATAAATTTTCCGTCAATAGGTATCAAGGATGCATATACCTATTCCTAGTCGTTTTCAAAATATCAACCATTATTTACTCGGCTATGAAAATATTAGTGCATTTCTTGCAACGGGCTGTGAAAGTTTCACAGTTATCAAAGCATTGTCATGTCAGTTTCAGATCCAGAACTGTCAAACTTGTCTTTGCTAGTTTCCCTATTGTAGTCAAATTTCCATTATTAGTAGTTCTTTGTTGTTGTTTACTTTATTGTTGCGCGTTATTTTGTTATTTTTTGTTATTCAAGTTTTATGAATTACTTTTTTCTCAAATTCAGGAGCATTCGACATGTTGATGATTTTAATTAATCTTTAATTAACTCTTAATTGTTTTTAATATGTATATTTTATTCTTCACATTTATTCTTGACCTCTGATCTGACATGGCTCTGAAGATGGTGTTGTAGCCGAAACACGTAAGCCAATATATCCGTACCACTGATTGAGTTTCAAACTTGTAGTTTTTTATCATTAAAGATTTTATTTTACGCATTATTTGAGACACAACTTTCGTATGGTATAGTGGTTTGGGTGGTGCATATGATAACTACATATGTCGTATCAATAGAAATAACACATACTTAGATGGATTCTAAAAGTAATGATATAATGCGTATAATAGAATACACAGGGTGTATCAATGCAATAAAAAAGTAAATTTTGCTTGGGTGTTAACTACACGACATATAAAGCACAAACCCGCCGAAACCAGATTTCATCATTAAAAAATAAAAAAAAGTAAAATTTAGAGCCAAAAATTCTTTAGTCCGGGCCTGATGCAAGAAACATCATGTTAAGCGCCCGCTAAACGTGGTATTATGTATAAATACATTGCACTCATTCAGTATTATTCTTAATGGTATGCCGTAAGTTCATTTAACGTCATTCTAAATAAATAAAGGCCCTTGTAAAAATAGAAAAACTGGGGCATTTTAAATTTCTTCTTTTTATAAAATAAACATTCCTTATTTGTTAAGAGAATTCTACGTAAGTCCACAAAGTATTATTTTTAATATCTTGATAAAACGTTCGAGTTTCACCGGATATGCGACTTCAGTAGTTACAAAAAAAGTAAATATTTTTCTTTCGCTTTGTCGAATCGAGAGTTAGTTGTTAATAAACGGTACCACATGAATCTGAGTTATTTCTTTTGGATTTATTTAATCAAATAACGCAAAATGAATTGAATCGAATTACACAGAAATAAATGTAGATACAGAAAATTTGCAAACACGCCTTTTTACTATGATATCGCGCGAAAATGAATCTATACATTCCCGCGCTTTTGCCGATGCATCAAGCTTCGATTTTCTTTATATGAAATCATGATGGTCCTGAAAAGGATCGTTTTTTCGAGACGGGAAGAATTTAAATAAAATGTTCGAAGTGGCTTGCACTCCAAGCGGCGATCCACACAAAACTAACAGCGGTAATGGCTGAATGATAGTGATATGTGGGGGTATACTCGGGACAGCATTTAGGTTGGGCACAGGTGCGGCTCTAGCCCACGGCATTTACCAAATATTTTTTTTCTCGTTAATGCTTACAGATAGACCCCCTGTTCATTAAGACTTTTCGATCGTTTATGATTACAGCTGCTACATATTATTATATTTACCTCTATATCGGATACACCCTGTATGTGTATAAAATTTAATATGGAGGTGTCAGTTTATGGTACGTTAGTAGCATAGTTGTCTTAATTAGGGTGTCGGTGACATGGGATACCTGTATGTATACGGAATTAGGATATATCGGATATAGCAATGCCTCTTTCGACTAAGAAATTTACGACACCGTTTTTCTGGGCAGGATGGTGGTAGTACGGCATTTACTATCGCATCTTGCGGACATCCACATCACCATTCCCTTTGCCCGCAATGTTTCATATTGCAGCACGTATATACCTCTATGGTTTCTACATATTGCGCTGCGTTATTCTTTCTCTCAGTCTGCATACCGCCGCAGCAATATTTCAAGCCATAATTGATCCGGCGATTCGGCACGGAAGGCCCGTCGCTTTTCTGGCCGGTCGCCGGACTTCGTTATCGCCTGCATCCGTGATATTTACGAGCGTCGCATCGTAGTAGGCACCGTGTAATTTGATATCGGGAATGATCGTGGCGCGGATAAAATCCGTATATGAGCCGCGGGATCGACCTTTACGATTTCTGACGGTCGTAAAAATACACCACACCTCAATATGCAATAATTGAGTCGGCTGTAGGATAGACAATATTACGCATGCAGTATTTCTTTTAATACTGCAATATGCGTTTGCATGATGCGAATGAATGATCAAAAAGGTTAAGTATTTGGTAGTTTGCGTTTGTAGACTGAAAAAAAAATCTTTTTTTTGTGATTTTACAGCCATGTTTGTTGGTTATTTGCTCTCATTGACCAGTGTAAATTTATCAACTAAATATTTAATATTCAACAGCATAAGAAAACTACAGCTCCTCCCACAAAAAGGTTAACAATCTGAGTCGCGATTTTGATTATATATTCTCAGGTTGAACTGTACATACAGCTGTGTTTATTGAAGGTAATTTTATTCATGCCAGCTCACATACGTAATGTTTACTCGTATTTGATAAATTCATATTTTATAACCGCTATTCATTTGGTAAATTGCCTATGAAAGTTGTTCTGACGACCTTGATTTATTATTATTAGTTTTCAAATAAGGGTATCCATTCAGTTTAAGGCGCAACAAGTTTGCGGCAAAAACCACAAAGGGAAGCATTTGTATTTATCTGATATCCCCCTCTTATAAACATATATATAAACATATTTTTCATTGAAACCTAGCATACAGTTACGGACAAATGTCATACGCATATTCTTTCATAATAAAATTAATAAAACATTTCAATTAAAATTTTGCATAATTTTATTTTTTTTATCTCTCCATACTTCTTAAATAGTTAGCTTTTCATTGCTTTTTTACAACATAATGCTGAAAAATAAATTGGAATTATTGTGCAAGAATGGATACGTTTCGCAAACATTTATTTAAAAAGTATTGATCTGGCTTCTAAATAGTTAGGATTTAAGTCCTATTGAAAATATTTGAGCTACATTAAAGCAGAATATGTATTTATACATATATAAAGACTTCATTCCAGAAAATGCAGATAAACTATGAGAAACTTCTAGGAAGTAATCGAAAATAATGGGAACTGGAGATATTGGATGCTTCAAGATTGAAGAAATGAATTTATGCAAATGTTATAATTAGATAAAACAATAAAATAAATTTATAATGAGAACATTTTGTTATTACAGTATGACATGTGAATATATTGATAGGTACGTTACTAGCAAAGTATGTCCTTACATTTACTATTGAAAACTATATATTTTATTTATATTCAAATTCACTTATTGCTAAATGTTACAATTAAAAAATTACGAAAATGAAAGAAAGAATAACTAACAGCTTCTTCAGGATAACTGAACTGATTCTCCATGGTCCGACATTCTTGTTATATACGCCCCTGGTGCATCCAACCGTGTAGTTTCCGCTCCATTGACCGTGACGGTTCGTAGTAGGCTCTTCCACGTGTTGCTAAGGTGGTACCCTTCTTCTCTGTTAACGGTTTTATTCTTCTCTATTTCTATGGCTTCCCTGATGAGTCTTTTCCCGTAGTTCTTGGTGGTAGTTATTACTTTTACATTCTTGAAATCCATTTTGTGTCCGGTGTCGTGCATGTGTTCTGCCACTGCTGATTGCTCGGTCCTTCTTAATCTTGCGTCCCTCTCGTGTTCTTTTATTCTTATGTCGATGGCTCTTCCTGTTTGTCCGACGTAGCACTGTCCGCACTGGCATGTTATCTTGTAGATACCTTCTGTGCGCCCCTTGGGTATCTTATCCTTTGCGGTCGGTAGATACTGCTGGATCGACGTTGCGGTCCCGAAACATATTGTACGTTACGTTTTTTTCAAAAATTCGGCCTACTTTTTCGGCGACTCCTGCTATGTAAGGTAAACACGCCATCCCTCTTCGTGGTTCTGTAGTTGTCTCCAGTGTCGTCTTCTTCTTTGTGGCTCTCCTTATGTCGATGTCAGTGTAACCATTCTTCTTTGTGTTTTCTCCAAATGTATCTTTTCACTGGTAAGATGTTGTTCGTCACTGATGGTTTCGGCTCTGGATAGCAATGTTTGTATTAATGTCTTCTTCTGCATCGGATAATGGTGAGATCTTGCATGCAGATATCTATCGGTGTGTGTCTTCTTTCTAAATACTGCGTGCTGTAGCATTCCCTCTTTTGTTTTCTTAACCATAACATCCAGGAAAGGGAGATTTCCATTTTGTTCTTTCTCCATGGTAAACTTGATGGCTGGGTGCTGTGAGTTTATGTGTTCCAAGAACTGTTGTAGTTTTTCTTCTCCGTGTTGCCATATTACAAAAGTATCGTCGATATATCGCAGCCAACACTTGGGTTTCATATCGCTGGAACTTAGGGCTTCTTCTTCACTATATTCCATATTGGCCGTCTATATGTAAAATAAGGTATTCTAATAAATCAATAAGAACATTCAGAAACAGAAAATCTATTTTACCAAGAAAAACATAAAAATATTATTTCAACGCGTGCTTGTTTATGTCTTAATAACAAAAACTAAATTGTAAAAACAAGAAATTCTGTGTCAGATAAATACACAACGAATCATAAATAACATCTGTTTACACCGATAAGTCGCAGTCGTAAAAAAAGCTATAGTCCATCCTAAATGCGCTCGCCACATACATTTTCGCGTAGGTCGTTGACTTTTTTTTGGTAGGAGCCGTACCTTTAACCAAAAAGTTACACTTGACTACCACATCAAAGTAACTATTCCGAATATATACAACCATATAGGATTTTTTTTAACTATAATGTACTAGAGTTTAGAGGTACATATTTAAATGAGCAGTGGTTTTGCTAGGTGCAATATAAGCAAAGTGGGTACTAGGATTTAATGCAAGCTAGCTTATTGAGGCTTCGATACACTTCGCATACGTCATCAACGTAACAGCTACTAGTAATTTTTACCTTGTGGAAACCTTTAAGGTAACAAATACGTCATGGCGATTAAATGCGCTACTTGCGAAAACTTTGGTATAGTATTTACATCAGGATTAACTTTACGAACAATTTCGTGCAATACATTAACACAGCTAATGTTACGCAGATTCGTTCCGGCATATTTCAGCAATTTGCCCAAATATATAATTATAATTCTTCGACTCGCTAATCGATTATTACGGTTTCTTCTGGCCGGCGTTTCAAGGACAGTAGTATCCTTGCTGCGCCACTAAGTTATGCAAAATAATTCATCCGAATTTAGCAATGCAAATACGCGCACAGGCTGCTCGACAATAAAACGTAGGGTTCTACCACTTGCGAGACTCTAGACTGCAGACGATCACAATAAGAATGTTTAAAATTATCAAGGAAAGCAATAACAATAAGTAAAAATGAAATCCTAAGTTGTCAAGCTTGTAAACGTCTTACATATGCATAGAAATGGTGCATACACATACATAATGCAATAAAATCAATGTAATAATAACATGCTTAAATGATTTATGTAGATTTATTTATAGAACTGTAAAAAGATGTGATAATTACATACTTGGTGCTCAATTTCAATGCACCATAAGTATTGTTGTAATAAAAAAAACGTAGTAATTAAATCAAACTCCTGAGTTAGCGGCATATATTTTATTCTTAGTCCTACACATTTTTTTTTGCCTTACGTTTGGATGACTTTATATTACTATCAATTTTTTCAAAAGACTTATTCAATAAATTCGGGACAACCGTCATTTATTTTACAAATGTATTCTCTTTTTATTTACATTAAATAATTAATTCTTCGATTAATTTTTTTTTGTTGAATCGTTAGCAATTGCTGATACACCATAAACTTAAAAAAAAGAACAGATATATCTGCTTGGACGTTGATGCACATTTAAATCAAATATTATAGTTGATTTTAAGCAATTATATACTTACACATTGTGTGTTAGATGCATATAATTTTGCTTATTTATTTGTTTATGAGAAGATATATTTATTTTATAGTTCCATCCGTTAAATTATTGGAATTACTGCTAGTAAATTAGTATTTATAAATTTCAAAAACAAAAAAAAATGTTTCTTGAAGTTCTGTTGTTTTTCATACCCTACTGGAATATATTGTTTTTAGAAAATTCAAATTTAATAATTTTGCTATTGTTTTGAAAAAAACTACGCAAGTATCTTGTTTTAAAAGAATAACATAAAAAACTCATATTGAGTGATTAGCATAATCTAATAAATCATTCATACCCATATACAATCAGTCACGATCACAAAATTATTGTTAAAGGATGGAGGTGGACGTAACAACCTAAAAAAAGGTCCTCTTAAATAAATATATTATTTGGGGTTTGTCCATTCATCAATGTCATTTAACTCCTTGGTAAGGAAGACTAAATTGATAGAAAATTTTCATTATTCTTTGCCATTTTTAGAATGTTTATATATAAGTTTTTATTCTATAACTATATCACAACAAATATGCATTTTACAATAAAGAATGTTTGCCTAAAAAGGATTCTAAAATATTAAAATACAATATTTGTTGCAACAGCATTTCAAGAAGCTGTAAAGGTGAGTATAAAAAAGTTATTTTGCTATAAAAATCATATATTACTTTATAGAGTATAGGTGGTACATATTATGTTGTGATCAGTTGATTGAACCAATACAAAGAAGAAAAATATGTGTTTTTAGCTATGAAAAAGTTCAAAAGTGAAAATTCTTAAAAGTAAATTTAGAGCAGTATTATAGCTAATATTTTATTGACCAGTTCATAGATCTAATATTTTATATATACATTTTATTTACTGTAGTTTTGTTTTACTATTTAATTTTTTTTTATTGCTTCAGTCCTTACATTTCCTTCTGAAAATCCTATTTTTTGTATTTTTGTTTAACTAATATAAATATTTTAGAAAATCATGTATTTTTAATATTAAATCATAAATCACCAATAGGCAAAACTTGCTAAGCAATACGCCCCCTTCAGGTCATTAAAGAAACCTTTCAAATAGACATTAATTGTGTGGTTTGTATTTGTTTGCATTAATTTCGAATGGTTTTGTGCATTAGGCTTGTATTGTGCAATTGTGAATTATACTATTTTCATTTCTTAGATATTTTTAGTAATGTTTTCAGAAGTAGTTTTTCTAATTTCAAATTCAAATTATTATTGTTTGTATACCTCAGTGTAATTCGTGGATTAAAAAATATCCTACAATTTCATTCCATGATTTCCACAAGCGGTCTGTGAATTTATTAAAGTCGAGGCACGTATCGGTATTAAAGAAAAAATGATAGGAGAAAATTGTGGATACAAAAATTGATGTTCATTATATTTCATTGAGGACCATTTTTTCAGTAAGTACTCATTGTTTGTATTAAACACACATATAAATAAAAAAACGGGTCTGTTCTACTCAAGGAATATATTTAAACTGAACTCTTAACGATTTCTTTACAATCTAAGATGTTTCATATTCTTTGTTAACAATATATAGACCCCTCTTATATACTAGTATGCAACAAATGTAATAACAATAAACCTCTTCACCACTACCCAACAATAATATTAATAATAATACCAATAATAATAATAATAGCAATGCAAATCGCACAACATAATTAACATACTATAAGAAAAGAACACTGTATTTATCTACGTAAATACAATGAAGATTGCGGTGAATGATTTAAAAAGTTTTTCCCAATTTTATCCTTCATGTCCTTTGAAAGTAATTCAACAGAGTAAAACTTTTTCGGGAAGCAAGGCATATCAGAGATTGGAACAGCTGCATATCTCTCTTAGCTGTGTTTTACTGGATTTCCATGTGCATGCAACGTCAGTTGAGACAATGTTTCCAGTTCATTTAGAGGTAATCTATAATCATACAATACTGTAAACAAGGAACATTCACTATTAATTTTAATAAATAGTCATTTACTTTACTACTACAGCTGTAATTTGTTTGCATCGAGAACTGTTGCCACCTTTACATGTACAATTAATATTATTTACACCAGCTTCCGTACCATTTATAGCAAACACACATTTAATGATATGAGGATCGCCATGTAGAGCACTTGATTGTAAGCACAATGCATATACAGTTATACTTTCTTCATTACTATTTAGCTGCCCACATAATATCACATGTCCAGCATTCAAAACCTCTTCACCTTCATATATCCTCCTAGATTTACGATTATCTTCCACATATGCAAAATATTCAACGCTGGAAAAATAAATATTTTTCCAAAATAGCTTAAAAACTTTCCAAACCACCGAAACGCCCTGTAAAATGACTATAAACAAAGATTTTATGTCTATTTGAGAGCTTCTATAAGATACCGTTTTGGCGCTGCGATCTTAAAAATTTTTGCCTATTAGCATTGTTTATATACATACTAGTTAGTCAACCTTATGGACAAAATAGTTAACGGATTTTTGAACATTTTGGACAAAAGCGGTAGATGGCAGCACGCCGTTGATGTCCGTCTCGATTTAAATATAAGCTTTGTAGTTAGACTACTACATACAAGATGGCTCTCTTACGTGTCGGTAAAATATTATTAATTGCAATAGTTTACCTCGTAGTTGTAGGCAGATTGTAGGTGAGGCCCGGGGAAAGGAGAGGTGGATAGGCGATGACGCTGTGATGACGCGCCACGCGATAATTCTCGTGTTTACATTGAAATGTTGTTTTATTAGGAAGAATAAATATTTAGTTTGATAATATATAATCGTTATTTTTTTACCATTTTACTTTACTTTTTTTTTAGTTTCTAATTTAATGTTAGGCGTGTAGTCTTAAGTTTTATGTTATATTTATATAATATTTTTTATTTGATTTACTTATGTTTAGGTACTATTGCATAATAGTAGAAATTCGTTTTTCATTATAAAAATAAACATGTAGTTTGGGAGTACAAATCGCCATTTATATTTACATAGATGCACCACGTTACTTATTAGGTTTATTTGTTTGTCTGATCTAAGCAGATCCAAGGAATTTTACGCGTTTGTGTGTATTTTAGAGCATGATTCGTGCGTGTTTGTTTGTTTAGAGCAAGCAAATCCAGATCACAAAGATCTTTCTGCTCGCGATCCGACGTCCGAGCAATTTGTGCAACATAACCTAATCGCGCTATCACCGTGTTGTAAACTGTCGTTTGTAAATGTAATCCGATTTATACCTGCATCAGATATGCACGGTATGGATAATATAATGATACCAACGTGATTGATGTAAAGAACGATCATTATATTTTAAAAACTTCACTTGGTAGGTACATAAATGCTAGTACCTATATGCATTTTTATTGTAGTCTAGATTCATTAGTTTGAAAAATTACTTTTATTTTTCCTATTCATAATAACTGTGACAATCTGACAATAGTAAATAATAAAATTAAGGTTATATTGCAATCGAGCGCGTTTGTTTGTACCATCTTTAAATCCAACTCTGAGACGCTCTCAAGTTACTCTGATGACGTCAGTAGATACTGCTCCAAGCACACAAACAAACAAAGCTATTAAAAACAGCATACATGATGACGCGTTCGCGCTCTTTCTCTTGATTGGCTGAAAAGTTACGATGTAACCTTGTATATACGGATGTTGCCCCAAAGGTTACCTCGTAACTTTTCAGCCGCTCAAGAGAAAGAGCGCGAATGTGTCATCATGTATGGTGTTTTTAATAAGTAAAGTGGTGCATATACGTAAAAATAAATGGCGATTTGTACCCCCAAACTACATATTTTTATCATTATATAAAAACGAATTTCTATTATTATGTAATAGTAAACATAAGTAAATCAAGTAAAAAATGTTTTGTAAATATAAGAAAAACTATATAAATTTCCCGCCTTTACACCAGTTGAAGTTAGCGACAGTACCGCTATACACGGGAGAAGCGAAGATAGCAGTAGGAGAGAGGAGGAGAAGACGGTTTTCGTATATACGTTCGAACGAAAAGCCCGCGTTTTATTAAAATTTTAAATATAAAAAGCCATCGAACTACAGATTATATATTATCAAACTAAATACTTATTCTTCTTAATAAAACAAACATTTTCTGATTATTATATAATCATAAATATAAGTAAATTAAGTTAACAAAACAACTTATTAATTTAAAAACTAAGAAAATAAAAATTGAGAAGTAGATTTATGTTTTTTTTCTCGGCAAATTTTCGTCCTTTTAGATTGAACTTTTCTCTTTTCAGTGATTTTTGTTTTAAGTTTAAATATTTTATTCTTAAAAGAAAAAACCTCAATTTAGAAAATTGTTCAATTAATGTTTTGTCAACAAGAACGCGCCTTGCAATATACTTTCAATTTCTTTATATTTATAACAGAATACCTCAGAATTCTAATCTTCTAATGTAAACAAACACGAGAATTATCGCGAGGTGCGTCATCACAGCGTCACATGCATCCACCCACCCTTTTCCCCAGGCCCCACAATTCGCCAATGCCAGTAAATCACCGATACGGATTCCGTCGTTTTCGCAGATGGATAAAACACAGAAATCTGTCTCTCACTCTGACCGAGATACCTGTGTTATATTTATCACGTTTTCAAATCAATTTACATTCACCGATAGAGTGCACCACTTCCCTGAGCAATACTTCATTTTTCCGAAAATGCATTACGTTGACTAACTAGATATATTTAAACAATGCTATTAGTATCAGAATGGCATTTAAATTTCCCGCCAAAAAATAGTACAGGAGCCAGAAACAGGTGGCGCTAAACGCAGTTTTTGACATGTAGTTACCACATTTTTGGCAATTTAACATTTTCTTTAAATTTTAACCTGTTTTTAGAATATCCAGAAATCTTAACTGTCATCTTGAATCTCTCTGCTTTATTGAAATAAAAAAAAATGAATTTTCTTATATGATTTTGTCATATCGTTTTTGTGTTTTCAACGTTTACTTCTTTCCTTCTGGGATTAAAGAAATCATCATACTCACGTTACATTAACGTTCTTAAAGCAAAATTATCATTTGATCTAAAGTCCACAGCTTCTACCTGATGCATTTAAAAAACGACCCAATTTCGTCCAACTGGAGACGAATATTTCTCCCTCATATACATACATAAATAAATTAAATAAATCCCACACGGCTACCAGAGTTTTCTCTCTGGAACCGCTGCCGTAGGAACACCGGGTATACGCATAGGTGTAGTTGTAAATGCGCCTCACAAACGAAGTTCTGTTCCGCCCATACCTAAGGCAATGTGGTAGGCGGCCATCTTATCTCGGCCCCTTGGGCTAACACAACCGGTCTTACATTTGCCCGTTCGTATACGAGGAATACGTGCATGCAGTTATACCTTCGTACTGCATACGTGAAGGTAGAAGTACGACTTTACACAAAAGAGCGAACGAAGAACACATGCTAGCGTCTGGTGTTTCGTATAAATTAAAATTAAAACTCGCTTTACAAGAACTCTTCAACCGACTCTACGTAAAAATATCTCGCACATATACGTAAGCTTTTGAGTATGGTTTAAGAATATATTAGAATAGTTTAGAGTGTAGGAACATAAAATGTGATGACACAGCATGGAGCCATGGAATAAAGTTTGTATATCATATCATTAACAAACGCGGGATTTTATTATAATGCTGTAAAATTCAAGTTATTTGTTATTTAATGGTCGGTAATAAAAAGGCTGCAAAAGATGTCACGCATGGTTCACATTGAATGCGGAAAAAGTACATATAATAAATCTAGAAGAAAATACTGGCTTAAAAAAACATGTTATTTTGATTTGATTTGATTTAACCTTTAAATTTTAGAGACTTAGAGCCGGTTTCATAATAAATATCATTTTAGCACTTTAACCAAAGTCTGTGTATTACTTATGAACACTTTAATTTAAAGTAATTTTAAAACTTTAAAGTGATATTATGAAACTCACCCTTAAAGTTATGGAATCCACGGATAAATCCTCGGGAGTGATAATTAAAAAAATAGAATATTCATTCATTCCAAGACATTTACTTATGTATGTTGTAGAAACTGACAAATGGCAATGCACAAAATTTGATTCCGTTATCATTATTACGTTATGTAGTGCCTGTGTACACACAAAAAAATCTATTATCAATATGAATATTTTTATTTATTCAGAAATTTAAACTCAATATATATTTAAATGAACTAAATCTTGTTAGTTGGAACTTAAGAGTAAATTCTCTGAAAACACAATATACTCTTAGAACAAATAGTACAAAATATTTGCATTGAAGTATATTTCCCCCAAATCAACATTGTTATTGTTGTAAGGAATAAATCTATGCAATCATAGTGAGAAAGTCTGTAGATTCAAAATAAAATCCCTTATACGTTTGGTATAATGAATTACTATATAAAATTATTAAATGTTTTGTACTGAAAACATAAAATATCAAATAGAAATTACCATAATATTGAAACATTTGAAACGAATTTTACCTCACGATTTATTGCACTAAAACTTATCTGTCATTGGTTCCATCTTTTTTAGGGAGGTTTAGGGAGTTTTGCATATACATACTGCTGTGGTTAGAAAACCCATTTTTCCGCTGAGTGTGTTTCATGTTGCATATTTTTGGTTATTTATTGGTTGTTTTCCTTGCTTAAACAGCAGCGGTGCAGTTACCGAGAATTTTTCACAATTTTTAATTTTGTTGTGAATTAATTTTAGTTTAAGAGTTAATTGTATGATTTAATTATTTAAGTGTTAAGTTTTTTTTAAATTATTCCATTCATTAATTTGTCTAGTGTTCGCTAGTGTTGTTTTAATGCGGATTCTATTCAATATCGTTGTAATATAATACGTCTGCGTTGTACGATTTGAGAGAGGGTTTTTTGTAAGAATAACAATTTATTTTAATTATTTATCAATCACCTCGTTTGGGTGAGTAGAAGTATTATTCTTGCTTTTAGTTTTTGCATTAATATAAATTTCTTGCATTTGTCCACGAGTTTTTTAATTTTATTTTAATTTGTGAAACCACGTGGATAGAATTTCAAAGGTTGTGTATTTTGGATTATCTTCCTGAACAAACAAAATTTTTGCTTTGCTTAGGAAATAGCATTGTCCTATTTTAAATTAGAGTCAAGTGCAGTTTTTATTTTAGGCCAGAACCTTCAGGTCAAGGTTTTTTTTTCTGCACAATTTGTAATTTAACCCGTTGTTGAAATAAATTTATTGAGCGTCAAATTAGCGTCATTGGGTTAAAAATTCTTTTCTTTTATTTTATTTTGAAACCTTTTCAATTTTTCGCGTAATTAAGAGAGAGTGTTTTTATTCACTCACATTTTACTTTTCGTGGTTAGATTCAAGTTTTAATTAGCTAGGGTAACTCTGAGTTTAATAGTTTTTGTGCGTTCATTTAAAATTATTTCCGTTGAGCTAGCTAATTTTATTTCTCTTTTTCATTTTAAAATCAGTTTTGCATATTTCATTTCAATCAATCAGTACACAGCAATACGCTTTACTTGGCATCACTTTTTGATTGACCAGCGAACAATGTTGTTGGTTGTGAGTGTAAGTAAATCTAAATGTATACCCCAGCCGTTTCACAGATACTTAGAGAATAGCGTGGAATAGGGCTGATGCACAGATGCTACCATTAAAATATTCGAAGGTAACACGTACGTGTTATCTAATATTGAAAGATTACTGGTTTAAAAAACTTTGAAATAATACTTAGAGTCAGCGCCATTGTGTATATGAACATAGTAGGTGTGAACATTAACAAACATATGTAGGTAATACTAGTTATTAGTTTTCAGTAAGTAATACCAGCAAATTATTATACTGATTGAAATTATATCAGTAACCAACGCCGACTAGATAATAGGCCCAGGCATTGAGTGGGAAGTATCCCGAGAACACAACGGATACGCATAACATCTATACCTGTGAGTGTTCTTCCACATTTTGCCAAAATACTAGAGCATATTCTCTACGTCAGAATCTATATAAGTGTTAAACCATTTTTGTCTGCATATCAGCATGGATTTATGCCTGGGAGGTCGACCACTACTAATTTGGTTAGTATTGCTCAATTCATATCTACGGCACTAGATCAACGTAAGCAAGTGGATGTCATCTATACAGATTTTGCAAAAGCCTTTGACTCCCTTGATATTAACATACTTTTGATGAAGCTTGATTGCATCGGGTTTTGCCCTTCGCTTATTAACTTGATGGAGTCCTATTTGAGAGACAGAAGTGCGTATGTTACTTACAATGGCTTTTGTTCCGATACCTTCACAGTGACGTCAGGAGTACCGCAGGGCTCTCACCTAGGCCCTCTGCTTTTTAACATTTTTATTAATGATTTGCTAGAAAGGCTAAAGTGTGATCGATTGGGCTACGCGGATGACCTGAAAATCTACACGATTGTTGATGACAATACTGATTGTATTAACTTGCAAACAAACCTTACACTGATCGATGAATGGTGTGCCTGCAACTGCATATCTTTAAATGTCAATAAGTGTTCTGTAATATCTTACAGTAGATGTTCTTCTACCATTATGTATGACTACTCAGTTAAGGCTGGAGTAATTCCTAGAAGCGATGTGGTTCATGACTTAGGTGTGCTGTTTGATTCTCGGATGAGCTTTTCTGGCCATATAACTAATATTTGTTCGTCCGCTTCCAAGACTCTGGGATTTGTTATACGATCATGCCGCAACTTCACTAACCTACATGCAATCAAAAGTTTATATTATGCTTTAGTTCAAAGCAAATTGGAGTATGCTTCTTTGGTATGGTATCCTTACTACACCTACCAAATATTAGCCATTGAGAAAATACAGAAACGATTTTTGAAATATTTATCATTCAGAGTCTCGGGAACCTATCCAGAACGTGGCACAGACTATGGTGCGCTGCTAATACAGCATGATTTCCAGTCACTGTCAGATAGACGAGATAGATACAGTGCCAAGTTTTTACATAATGTGTTAACGAATGCTGTAGACTCACCTTCTTTGCTTGCCTGGATTAATTTCCATGTTCCAACACAAAATACGCGATCGTGTGATGTGCTTAGAGCTCCAAGGGCTAGAACTAATGTGTTAGTGAAGTCCCCAGTGTTCCACATGGTAAACAATTTCAATAAACTGTACTCTGGTGGTGATATCAATTAAGCGTACCTTTTAGTTTCCTGCTAATGCTATTAACTTTTATATACATAATAAGTTTTCTATTTCTGTATTATTTTGTTTCAGAATGTTGATTCTTTTATGTACAACATGTCGGTTTACTTAGATGTGGTTAAAAGTAATTGTACTGTGCACTTATTTTGGCTTTTCTGGGATTTATAAGTTATGTCTTTGTTTATATTTGTATGCAACGTAGTTGATGTGTGTTTATTTACCAACGAATTTTTAGTATGCAACTTATGTTACATTGATGTATTTAAGAATTTATTGTTGCATTTCTTTATTTTCAACTTATTATTATTATTATTTGTACTGCATCCATTGTAATGTAATTATATTGTCCTGTAATTGGTGTTCACCGTTGGACAATAAAGATTATTATTATTATTATTATTATTATTATTATTATTATTATTATTAATTATTATTATTATACCTCTACGCATCAATATCCCGTGCGCACTCTTGGAGTATCCCGATACGCTACCTTCTCCCAAACATTGTAAAGCTATAAAGTATGACAGTAAACTTATTTAATTACATAATATTTCTTTAATTATTAATTTTCCCCTACCGAGATTTTTTGGTGTTATACACACAAAATTAGCAGGTAGATCCAAGAATCCCAGAATCCGTGTTAGCAATAGAACCATGAAAAACGCCCCGCAAATCAAATTCCTCCAATGTTTTCCTTCATTCCCCGATTTAATTCCGTTTGCCCCGTCATCATTCCCATCATTTTATCTTTTGTTCTCCGGCAGTACGGTAGCAACGAGCGCGCATAATAATATTAATAATCGCATTAAAAAGAAGAAGGAAAGAAAGACGACGAAGAAAAAGTTAGCCGGGACGCATAAAGGGTATAATTATATATTTGGAATTACAATGATCGAGCCGGTGTTGTCGACTATGTGGAGACTATATATATACGAACGATGACTAGAGAGGACAAAGGGGTGTAGATACGACCTCGAGGTGGGATGAACCTGCTGCCGATGCTCCCCGCTTTAATTCATGAATTCAGTGACAGACGCGTTATTTATTAATTTTCGATGCCACCGAATGCGATCCGTATCGCGAAGTTATCGGGCATTTTATTTATTACAGGCTGGTGAGCGTATAGTGTAGTGTCGCTATAGATGTAGAGATATCGCGAATAAATGGATGATTGGGCCAAGTGTAAAGAAGAACAAATAGAAACGATAATACCTAGTTGCTACTTCATATTATTGACGTATATATATTGCTATGTTCCCACAGCAAAATGCGAAATTTACTCATAATTTTTCACAAATAAATTTTATAATTATAAAATATGGACTGATTTTTTTTTTAATACACACTAGAGTCATCTTCCTCATCTGTGTAAAGCTGGGGTTATTAAATCCGCTTCGATAGACGGAGAAAATATTTGGAGCGTCACAAAAATCTTGTCCGTAATTATTATTTAGTTGATTCTTCTTGGTACTTTTCAGACGATTTTTAATCAAAAATATTTTAATGTATAGAAATAAGTACATTATTTCTTCTTCAGAAATTATTGTTTTGTATAATACTGAAATAAGTTAAATGGTTAAGGTCCTGGTAGTTCTACGCGAAAAATTGCAAATACTTTGAATGTAACCCTAACAGCCAGAAATATTACATAGATATTTTTAAAAATATATTTTATAAATATTTTTCGTGAGAGGTTTTTGAATATATTTTTCATATTTTTTTCTAAATATAGATGAAATATTCAATTAAAATATTTATTCCATATTTTAAAATTAATGTAAGCGCAATATTTTTTCTAAAATATTTGTAAAATATTATTTATATCAAAATTGAGATTTTTTATGCAATCTATTTAATTTGCCAAATTGAACTAAAATTGTTCTTGGTTATTTAGAATGTATAACGCCGATAACGAAAAGTTGAAACATACATAGAGTTGTCTAAAAGGCAAAAACTTGTTTTTTCACACTCACCATACGAGTTAATAATCAATAATTCTGGCATCTTTTAAGGCATACTGAAGGTTTATCAAATTAATCACTATTTTTTAATTGAAGTGTTCTAAATAAAAAACAATTTATTATCATTTTATTTGAATAAGCCAATAAAAGTGAAAAATACTCATTTTTAAGTCTAGCCTTGGCTGGTGCCAGGTACAACTCTATGGCTTTTTTCATATCTGCGGTAGTGGCGCTCTCATGGCGTTTCCTTGTTGCCTCTAAAAAAATGCCAATTGTATTAGATCATACCATGAATAAAACATCGTACAACATTATCAACAGCTACTAATACATTTGGAGCATAACAATAATTGGAGTGGTAGCTACATTTTAATACTTACAATACTTATTTTTACTTTATTTCATAATATTTGAAAACATTCTACGTACAAACAATAAAACAACACACTAACGTATTCTAACCTCTATTTGAGGTTATGACGCTTATCTACCGAGATGCATGACATCTTAAGCAAATCAACTAGCAATTTATCTGGTAGATGCAGTACATATATGATGCATAAAATTCCTACAATTATATTATTAAACGATTTCTGTACATAGCGATATTGAGCATTCTAATTATCTTATAAATGCCGTGACGTGTTCAAAGTTTTGCTTACCTCGTAGTCACCACAAAAACTAAAACACACCCTGCAACAATTAATTACACAGTTAACCCTAATCTGCCCTAATCGTATACTATTATAAACTATAACATGTAACGGACAAACGAATGAAAACGTTGATGATACGCACGTGCGCGTATGCATTCTATGTACCTAATCCATAGACGCATAAACAATACTAAATCATATAACACCGGCACCGTAATGAATAGAGGTGTTGTGTTGACCTTCGCAACTTACAAATATTAATATAATACAAAACGCAGATATATTAATAGAAAAGTTACAGCGCTCAACTTAGATACTAATTAAATAATATTAGATATATATTATCTAATTTAATCTTTAAACTATCATTTTAAATAGGTACATACCTACTTAATATGTATGCATATTTTACCCATTTTATATTATTCGTCCTACGCACCAAATGTACAAAAGCAAAAATTCAATCTCTTTTTTTATATGAAATAAATATTTACAGAAATACAAAGCAAAATATTCTTGCAGAGTTATGAAAAATATATATAACATATATATTTTTTAAATGTTTTCCTAATATATTTTCTATAAATATTTTATGCATATTATATTAATATAACTAATATTCAAGAAAGATTTAATATTTTTTAAATATTTATAAAATATGAAATAAATATAGTTGGTCACTGGGGAAGTCATTGTACAGTTTTGGAAAATTCTTGAAAACAATTTGTTGCATCCATATCACATTCAACGCGTTCAGGCACTACTACCTGCTGATTTTCCTCCACGTATTGCATTATGTCAATGGATATTGCAAACATTATTTCGCATCCCTCTATTCTTGACACAGATTCTTTTTACCGATGAAGCCAGTTTCTCAAGAAATGCAATAAAGAATTTTCATAATAACCATGTCTGGGCAGATGAAAATCCGCATGAGGTATTTGAAGATAGTTTTCAACATCAGTTCTCGTTGTTGAATGTTCGAGTTGGAATTGTGGGTGACTATCTAATTGGACCGATATTCCTACCAGGAAGACTTACTGGCGTGGTGTACCGCAACTTTTTGGAAGCAACGCTGCCTGAGTTTCTGGAGGATGTACCATACGCGACAAGAATTGCAATGTGGTTTATGCACCATGGTGCACCACCACATTTCAGTTTGATTGCTCGTAATTTTTTAACAACAACATACGGAGATCGCTGGATTGGTCGAGGTGGGCCACCCACATGGCCTGCTCGATCCCCAGACTTAAACCCCCTAGATTATTTCTTCTGGATAACTGAACTGTTCAGTTATCCTGAACAAGCTGTCAGTATGAACAGCGAAACGTCGAGCGAAAGTTTTGACACACGGCGAAACCCGCAAGAAGCTGTTAGTTATCGTCAACAAGCTTTAGCCCTTAGCAACGACATTCAATTGTTGAACGATGCACAAATAGTCAATGTTACCGAATATGACTGCTGTAGGAATTCAAGAGGGCGTTATAAACAAAAATAATACAGAATTATGCTAACCACTATAGATATCTGCAATAAAGTATAAAGTAAAATACATCAATTAACAATAACATTGAAATTACTTTATATTCCTTTATTAATGATGCTTTAGGTTAAAATAATCATTTTTAAATTTGAAAAGTAAAATATGCAACCAGTTGCAAATGGTTCCAAGTTTAATTATGAATATTTTAATCAGTTTAAATCTTTAATAAAATTAATTTAAAAATTTGCTGCCCAAATAAACGAAATACTAAATTATTTAGTATTTTTTTAACTTTAAATTTATTAATTACGTAATAGAAGACTCGGAATCTAACCTACACAAAATTTTTTATTTCCAACAACATTTTCAAAAGACATTTTGTGCAATATTTAAATTTAAAAATAATTTACTCTTCAGTATAAATCAACACCTTTCATTTCTTCCTATATCACCAAATATTTTACAAAACCTATTCTTGATTAGAGATTCATAATATGTGAAGCAGAACTTTTCTTGAAGATCTTTTTTTGTAAAATTAATGTTTAAAAAATTACAATTACAAATACTTATTATATACGATTTTTACGTTAAAAAGCAATATAATTCGATTCTTATTATTATAATTTGTTTAACAAACAATAAAGAAACGTCACTGATCTTATACAGATTGTTATACACGGTGATTTTTTTTTTGTGTAATTAAATATAAATATTTTAAGATCAAATATTATTCTTTTTAAATTTTCTTTCCTAATTAACATTCCCTAATTTTTCAAATTACTATCAGATTGTTTTAAAACTAAAATAAGTAAATAATTCTCAAACACTTTCGATATTAAGAGTTACATAAAATTCGAAATCAATTTAAAAAATAACTTTTATTTATTTTAAATAAACTTATGCATGAATTTAATTATAATTCTGTTTATTTTATATAGGTCTTATATGTCAATTTAATAATATTTTTTGCTTATTTAGGATAAATCTTATATCAATTTAAGAAACAATCCGTAGGTCTTGCAGCTTCTTTATAATACCTAAGAAACTATTTATTATTATGGCAGTTTGGATAGCATGACGTCGTGCTGAAATTAGGACAACGCCCTGTATATAAAATACAGATGGAGTGATTGTGGGGTGGATTCGACCTTGTCGAATGGCAATTACCTCGTCAGCCTATCATTGCACACAAATACCAATTAATAATTACCATAGCGAACGATTAATTCTAACGTTGCGTTGATTCGATGAGAAATTTGCATTCACGTATCGCCACGGGAAATTAGGCCTATAGGAATTACGGGAGTGTTTTGCACCGATTGTGCCGGGATAAGACCTACTTACCAAGCTCCAAGGTAGCGGATTTAACAGAGTTACGGATGCGCATGTTACCATCACTGTTATTGTACGTTGTTGAGTTGTATGTAACTTCTACCTATATGAATGCATAGAAGGCCAACAACGTGTACTAATAATTATATGGTATGTCGGAGATTTGTGAATACGATGTATATATAGGAGTGTCGTGTATGGGGATTTTTGCATTATGTTGGATATTGGTGCATGAGTTGAGCTGTTGTATGATGCTACAGGCATAGGTGATGAATTGTTTTGACCTAAATGTGCACCAAGATGGGTGCAGCTCTCATAATGGTTTTTCTATTAGCATTAACTTCGTGGAAAAAAAGACAGGCGATGAAGGAAGATAAGTTAATTGCTAAATCACGAATTTAAATGATTTTTAGAACTTTACAGGAAATTAAAAAACGAAATGAACTAGACTTCGAGGAACTATACACAAACAGCTCCCAACCCTACCAGTGTTTATTAAAAAAAAAAGCAGATCTTTAGATATTTTGGACTTTCTTTTCAATAAATTATTTATGTTAAACTAATAAAAGATTTGACAATTGTGATCTGTGAAAATTTGCATATGACCTCAAATTTATTGCAATAATTTTTGCAAATATTCTTTTGGATATCATGTCATTTAACCTCACTTTTGCCGCTTCACGGTAAATTTTTAAAATTGTCGATATAATATAGTAGTTATGTGATATGTGTCAAAATAAATCTTGAGATTGTTAAACATGCTGAACCTATTCCCACAAAAATCAAAAATAATTTACTACAGCTTAATAATAATAATATCCTATATGCTGCAACATCTATGCCAGTTACTGTATATCATTTATTTATAAAAGAACATTATACTAAATACAAATCTGTAATAAGATCAGTGACGTTTCTTTATTGTTTTCAAAAAAGTAGCTTATTAAAGTCAAGACCCTATGATCACTACAATCACCTTGTAAATAAAAAAAATTACTTCTCTGGCATTTTCACAAGTTACATAGATATCTGGAAACAACAAAGCATCAGAACATCAAAGTTTTTTTTCTAGAAACGTGATTTTCTTCCTTTTTTACTAGTTATCTTGTGAACACCTATATTATATATAATATATGTATATTATTGAAACCAGAACATGATAATTTGGGCATAATATGGAAAATCTGACGAAATTTTTATTGCTTTGCAGCTATTTGGTCATTAAAAATAAATTCAATTCAAAAATTAATAAACCAAAACAATTAAATATATGAACAGTTAGAATATATACGTTAGGTATATGCCGATCAATTTTAATTAAAAAAAAAAACGTTCTGAAATGTCAAATGAATCTATTATAAACGAATTTAATTTTGAAACAGTGGCTTTTTAAATTACTACCCTGACATATAAAGATATTCGTTAACGCTAAACTATAAATTATTGCGTCCATATATAAAATTATAATTATACCTCTGCAAACTTTTTTTTATATTAAGATCATTATCTTATATTCCACTTGTTATATTTGTATGTTGGTAATTTCCTGTCAAGACTTAATATATGCTGTTACTCTTTTTAATTTGGGATATAAAAAATAGCCACCAAGCAAAATTTAAATATGCCAGAAATACATTTACTAATTCATTAAAACATAAAAACATTAAAATATATTTAAAGGTCCTTGTTTTAATACAGTAAAAAATCGTAGGGAATTTCATATTTTAATCCCTGAGTTACTAAAAATAATGTTGTTTAGATATTATTAAAATAAAATCAAAAATTAAAATCTTTACCATTAGCGCCATCTATTCACAATTTGCTGTAATAGTAAATTATATTTCTTGAAAATTTTCTTTTTTATCGACATCTAAGTATATCTATCGTAATTAAGATGTCGCCACCGACATCAAGTTATTCAAAATAAAACAACATAACCACAAATTTCCAAGTCATTTCTTAATTTCTCCTATTTAAAAATCGTATTTTTATAAGTTTAATGTGGATAATTAAACGTTTTAAAAATAATGTTTCCCGCGAGCACACAGTGTAAACATTGGATGTTTACTGGTGAAGAAGAAATAAATAAAATCCGGGAGAATACAAACGCCAAACACATACAAAAATATGGAAAAAACGTTCCTGTAAGCATCTTATTACAGTCTTTAATATATTTAAAATGCGTGTAATCTTGCGTTTTAGGAAGGAGCGAAATATGAAATATTTCTAACGCTGAGGAAGAGAAGCTGATGGTTCGAAGGTATGAACTCCATTTACGTGACTTCTGTAAGAGATTCCAACCAGGAATGCCTCGACATGTGATTGGCACAGCTTTTCATTACTTTAAGCGATTCTACATTTATAATTCGGTCATGAATTACCACCCTAAGGAAATAATGTGAGTGTCACACATTCGATTTTAAGTGATCATTTTAGGAGCAACCCTATTTTAGGGTGACTTGTATTTATCTGGCATGTAAGGTTGAGGAATTTAATGTGTCGATAATGCAGTTCGTAGCTAATATTAAAGGCGATAGGGAGAAAGCGACTGATATTATTTTAAATAATGAATTATTGTTGATGGAGCAATTAAATTTTCATTTGGCTATCCACAATCCATATCGACCGGTTGAGGGATTGCTTATTGATATTAAGGTTAGTTTGATTTTTGATATTTACATCATTTGTAAGGATTAAAATTTAATTTAATAATTAAATGTGAGAATGATACAGTAGCTTTGATTTTTGCAATTTTTGGATTTGTTCATGAAATGAAGTATATCCCAGAAACACGATGGTACAGCGCTTTTTTCACGTAAACCAGGTATTCTATGCCTTTTTTTAAGATTATGATTTTTAGGTTATGTCAATAGCTAAAACATTTCAAAATTTAATTTTAATATACCGCTAAAAACGAATACAAAGGTGTTACAGCTGTTATTTTCTTGGAAATAAGCTTATTTTATGCATTATTATTATTTTTTTTAAACATATTGCTAGTGGAGGACCACTACACAAAAAAAAGAGGATCCTAACCTAAACATTTTTTATAAAATATAAATGGAATGTCAAATATTTAACAACAGTCAAATTTACAAGAAAGAAGAAAAACGTTTGTAACTTGATGTTTTGTAGAAGATATTTTATAATTAAATCAATTACAAGGTAGGAAATACATTACTATTTTGTTTTTTTTTGGTGCGTTCACTTCTTTGAAAAAGGATTTTATTTCGGAGGACATAGAAAGTATTTTATTCGCATAAATTGTTGAAATAATAAAACTCTATAAATTTTTGATTATTATTTTTTGTAGCCATTGTAAAATTATCTATTCTTTTAAATAGGTTTAATATGGAATATTGGCTGAGTGATGATAAAGGAACTTCTGTAATGGAATCTTGTAAAACCGTTACGACTATTTTAATAAGTATTTTTCAATTATTGGTAAGCATCACAACAATTAAAATTTAGTATAAATAAAATGAATTTGTATGTGTGACAACAAACATTATATATATAAATAAATGTTTTTACAAGTATTTTGACATAACAACGCAAATCTAATAGCCAAATTTAAATTTCCCGCCGCAATTTTTAGTGAATTCAACGTAAAGGAATTAAAATAACTATTAATGTAATATAAAATGGTGGGTAATTTTATGTTTCAACGTTACTAATAATAATTGCGGGAAATTTAAACTTGGCTATTAGGGAATGTTGTGGATAACTTTAAAACAATTAATAACCAAGTAAAAAAAGACTTGTTAAAATAGTCGAAAAGTTTTACAAGATTTAAGAAGTTCTTTATTATTATTCAGTTAATATTCCACTAAACCTATTCAAAAAGAAAGATAATAAAGCTTTATAGAAAAATCTTTTATTTCCTCAAAAAGCAACACAAAATAAACATAAAAAGCTACAAAAATAAAAGCATTATGATAGATAATTATAAAATACTCAAAGCTAATGAAGTAAAAAATTCTTTTAACCCTTTTCACTAATGAGTAAATTCAATAGATTATTCTTATGAATGGAATGCCGTTTTTTGTTATTATTTTCCATTGTTATATTTGGATTTTCCTTCTGGTAACTGAAGAAATCTGGAATAACTTTCTTAAAATCGATTAATTTGACTGATTTCCGTCTCAATACTTCACCATTATGAGATTTACTACTGTTTCAAGTCATTTCACTGGTTCAGAGTGTAAAAAACCTCCGAATTGCATAACATGAACGTGATATGATCTACTTACTATTCTGGTTTTTTTTTTTGCTAGAATAGTGATAATATTCTACCAATCTTTGGATAGAAATATTCTTAGATGTTCTCTGCTACAGTTTCAATTATTGGTATTGCGTGCATTGACTGATGCATGTTCCAGATTAGTGTGGTCTGGCTAAAGAAATTTTAGATCAATAATATTTTTAAATGATCTGATATTGTTATAGCTTGTTGTAATAATATTTCTGCTGTAACCACAACAGTAATCAAAAAATAGACTTAGATGTTTCACATTCTATTGAAGCTGCCATTTTGCGGTGCAGGTACACATGCATGAATTTTGTTTAAATTCCTTTTGTCTTCTGTTTTTGTAAAAACAAAAAAAAATGAAGTCCTCTTTCGTTTCAGCTACTGAATGAATTGTAGAATTTTAGTTTGCCGATTTCCTCTTATAAAAGACTTAATTTGGCATAAAAGAGAAGAGAGTATGTCTTTTATTTACTTTTTTACGAAAATATATTTTTGGTACTCGTTTTATTGTCTCTTAATTGTTTTTGTGCTGATATAATCCATAAATCACATCTTAAAAAAGTGTGGGCCATTTTTTCCGCGAAAAAAGAATTGTACTACCGTGCTTCTGGGATCATTCCACGTTACCTATCCAAAAATTACGAAAATCAGAGCTGCTTGGATAATCTCATATTTACCCAAAAATGATATCACTCCAGAATTTACAATAATAGGGAAATTTTTAGACACGTTGCACACTAAACGATCCAGAGCGTCTCCGACCTGGTACAGAACACTTCCTAGAGAGGGCGTTCTTAACAGATGCCGTTCTAATATATTCCCCTAGTCAAGTTGCCTTAGCTGCAATATTACACGCTGCATCGAAATTACAAGAGAATCTAGATTCATATGTTACAGATACGTTATTCGGCGTTGAAGGCCGAGGGAAGTTAGAAGAATTAATTGAAGCAGTACGAAGTATGTGCAAGTAAACTTAAGATTGCTTTGGGATTCTTTTATTATTTACTGACTAGTTTCAGCTAAATGTTCAGAGCCTTGTATTTCATTATCCTTTATACATTAGCTCAATTTTGATATAGCCATGTATTTTTTTTCTTTCTCTCTAAAGGTATAAGATCAATGGTAAAGATGGGTGATGCTGTACCAGATAAGAACCAGCAGAAGATGTTAGATAAGAAGTTAGAGAAATGTCGAAACCCCGAAAATAATCCAGATAGTGAAATGTAAGTTATTTTTTTTACGCTTACATAATGTTTTATTTAAAATTTTCAGATACAAAAAACGTATGCAAGCAATGCTGGACGAAGATGACGATTCGTACACTCAAATCATTTCAAACAACGAGAAATTAGATAATTCAACGCTAAGTATGCATACATTATCATAGCTAATTTATTTCCCACTACTTTAATAAGTGTACAGATGTATTTTAGGCAATTTTATCGAAATAAAATACTAGATAAAGCCGAAATCTGGTGTACTTTTTTTTTTAAATATTCCCCAAATTAAAATCAGTTTTTTTTTATATGTATAAGGAATTTATTATAATATTTACAGAGTTTAAATAAAAAAAAACAAAACATATGGTAACTTTTGGTTTTTAATAGTTTAATAGTGATCAGGAATTCTCAAAATTTCGACCGAAATTCTGAAGTTGCATCATTGGTGAGGTTTCTGGCGGGGGTTCCCTTAAATCGACATAATTGGAGTAGTTGCTGCAGCCCTGTGTGGTGTTTAAGGGAATTTGTGGTGATACTATTTGACTGCTCGTTGCTATTGGCATTATTGTCGGGAGAACTGTGGGAGGTACGTTGGTCATTGATGGTTGTCCGGGATAGTTGAAAAACCTACAACAAATAGACTCGAAAATTATTCTATTTAAGTACGCTGTAATAGATGAAATGAATGTTTTTATCTTTTATTTTAGTATGTGTATCCTTTTACAACTGTCATCTGCAGTAAATTATTTCAGTTATTTAGCTATTGGAAATTGACATCAACTTATCAGTACTATCAAATATAATACTAGTATACTAGTATAATCACGTCAGATCACGTTTAATATTTGTTTGGTCGTACACTTTTCTAAAATCAACATAGCTAGGACATCTATAGTACGCCAGCGGAACTATTCTTTGTCCGTATATATATTTATATCGTATTTGGTACTACCATTGTTAAAATATATCTAGTTAGTCAACGTAATGCATTTTCGGAAAAATAAAGTATTGCTCAGGAAAGTGGTGCACTCTATCGGTGAATGTAAATTGATTTGAAAACGTGATAAAATAACAGGTATCTCGGTCAGAGTGAGAGACAGATTTCTGTGTTTTATCCATCTGCGGAAACGACGGAATCCGTATCGGTGATTTACTGGCATTGGCGTGTGGCCTGGGGAAAAGGGAGGGTGGATGCATGTGACTCTGTGATGACGCACCTCGCGATAATTCTCCTGTTTATTTACATTAGAAGATTAGAATTCTGAGGTATTCTGTTATAAATATAAAGAAATTAAAAATGTATTGCAACGCACGTTCTCCTTGACAAAACATTAATTGAACAATTTTCTAAATTGAAGTTTTTTCTTTTAGAATAAAATATTTAAATTTAAAACAAAAATTACTGAAAGAGAAAAGTTAACTCTAAAACGACGAAAATTTGCCGAGAAAAAAAAACATAAATCGACTTCCAATTTTATTTTCTTAGTTTTTAAATTAATAAGTTGTTTTGTTAACTTAATTTACTTATATTTATGATTATATAATAATCAGAAAAATGTTTGTTTTATTAAGAAGAATAAGTATTTAGTTGATATATATAATCTGTAGTTCGATGGCCTTTTTATATTTAAATTTTTAATAAATCGGGTTTTTTCGTTCGAACGTATATACGAAAACCTTCTTTCTCTCCTCTCTCCTATTGCTATCTTCGCTGCTCCCGTGTATAGCGGTACTGTCGCTAGCTTCAACTGGTGTAAAGGCGGGAAATTTATTATAGTTTTCTTATATTTACAAAACATTTTTACTTGATTTACTTATATTTACTATTACCTAATAATAGAAGATTCGTTTTTTTGATATCATGATAAAAATATGTAGTTTGGGTTACAAAATCGCCATTTATTTTACATATATGCACCACTTTACTTATTAAAAACACCATACATGATGACGCATTCGCGCTCTTTCTCTTGAGCGGCTGAAAAGTTACGAGGTAACCTTTGGGGCAACATCTGTATATACAAGGTTACATCGTAACTTTTCAGCCAATCAAGAGAAAGAGCGCGAACGCGTCATCATGTATGCTGTTTTTAATAGCTTTGTTTTTGTGTGCTTGGAGCAGTATCTACTGACGTCATCAGAGTAACTTGAGAGCGTCTCAGAGTTGGATTTAAAGATGGTACAAACAAACGCGCTCGATTGCAATATAACCTTAATTTTATTATTTACTTATTGTCACAGCTATTATGAATAGGAAAGTAAAAGTAATTTTTCAAACTATTGAATGCTAGACTACAAATAAAAATGCATCATATAGTAGTTATTTATGTACCTATCAAGTGAAGTTTTTAAATATAATGATTGTTCTTTACATCATCACATTGGTATCATTATATTATCCATATCGTGCATATTTGATGCAGTATAAATCGGATTACATTTACAAACGACAGTTACAAACACGGTGTTAGTGCGATTAGGTTATGTTGCACAAATTGTCGTAATTGCTCGGACGTCGGATCGCGAGCAGAAAGAGGAACTCTTTGTGATCTGGATTTTGCTTGCTCTAAACAAACAAACACGCACAAAATCATGCTCTAAAATACAAACAAGCTAATTCAAGATCTGCTTAGATCAGACAAACAACCAAAGCTAATAAGTAACGTGGTGCATATATGTAAATATAAATGGCGATTTGTACTCCCAAACTACATATTTATTTTATAATGAAAAGCGAATTTCTACTATTATGCAATAGTAAACATAGTAAATCAAATAAAAAATATTATATAAATATAACACAAAACTTAAAACTACACCACATATATAGAGCATAACATTAAATTAGAAACTAAAAAAAAAGTAAAGTAAAATGGTAAAAAATAACGATTATATATTATCATACTAAATATTTATTCTTCCTAATAAAACAAACATTTCAATGTAAACACGAGAATTATCGCGTGGCGCGTCATCGCCTCTCCACTCTCTCCTATTCCCCGGACCATTGCTACAACTTCGATACTATTGCAATTAAATATATTTAAGAGGCAGCCATTTTAGTTCGTAGTCCTAACTATAAAGCTTATATTTAAATCGAGATGGGCATCAACGTCGTGCTGCCATCTACCGCTTTTTGTCCAAAATGTCAAAAATCCGTTAACTATTTTGTCCATAAGGTTGACTAACTAGTATGTATATAAACAATGGTTATAGGTGATTTTCGTTACTGGGTAACCTATAATTGAAATGGTTTCTTTTTTTTTCGGTTGAATTTCTTAAAGCTTAGTTGCCATTGTTTCAAATGTGTGAACAGATATATTACCACTTTTTATTGTTGTTTTTCTATCTCATTATAGGTTTAAAATAGATTCCAATTATGTGGGTGAACCCCGTCAATAGAAGTACAATCTTCCAACTGAACGACAATATCGATAAGCAATTCTTACGTGACATGTACAAAAATACGGCGTCATAGAGGAATTATTCATCTATTACCATCCCATCACCAATAAACACCTAGGCATCGGAAGGGTGGTTTTTGAGACCGTGAAAGGGCCAAACTCTGCGTGGAGAAACTCGACAACACCAGGCGTAATGGAAAGATCCTACAAGTATTTCTAGACCGTTCGGTGATAAATGCAAGCAGAAATTTCAGGAATTCACTGTCGAAAGAAACCACCAGTCGAAGAGAAACCTCCCAAACCGGAACCGAAGTGAAAACGAACGAAGATGTCTACGACGGAAAAGAAACGAAAGACTGGGAAAAGGAATTGAAGGAATCGAAGGAGAGAGAGGATCGATTGCACGGAAAAGCAGGGAGAGGGATCGTTATGTTAGAAGTTACGCATCGAGGAATGAATTCGCGACTCCCAGCAGTTCCGATATGGGTTACGGGACGTCACAGAGTGATTTTAGTACGAGTGTACGGTTCGAGCAATACTACGCCGTTGAGGTAGGGTTTCCGATCAGTCCCAGATAACAATTTAAGGTTTATACAAGCCTTTTTAAAGGTTGTTCCGACAAGGGAAAAAGCTTGTCAACATGCTTGTTATGGCAAGGGTGTAAGCTTGCTGCAAGTTATGACAAGCTTGCTAGTTGACACAGGACAAGGTTTTCCAAAGCAAGGTTACAGGTTAAGCTTGTCTGTAAAAGCATGTGACAAGGTTCCCATAAGCTTGTCTGTAAAAGCATATGACAAGTTAAAATGACAATGTTGAGCCAAGCTTTAGAGAAGTCTGTACAAACCTTGATAAAAGTTTGTAACAATCAAAACAAAATAGGAATTGGATATTAATTTCTTCGTTTTCTTGGTTTCGAGGTCATAAAAGATAGAAATGTACATTAAGGACGTTTCGTTTTTAATTTCAAGAGCTTTTTCAAGATATATGTAAAAATATAAATTATAAATGTATACATTTTTTTTTATTTAATAAACAAAACATTGTTTACTATGAATTTTGAATTTATGATTTTATCATTTATTAAACAATTTACTTATAATTTACACCATTTACAATTTATATGTATACTTGAAAAAGCTTTTTGAATCAAAGTTGAAACGTCCTTATTAATGTACATTTCCATATTTTTGACCTAAAAACAAGAAAATGAAGAAATTAATATCCAACTCCTATTTTGTTTTTATTGTTGTAAGCTTTTATCAAGGTTTGTATAAGCTTTCTCTAAAGCTTCCCAGATAACAATTTAAGGTTTATACAGGCTTTTTAAAGGTTGTTCCGACAAGGGAAAAAGGTTGTCATTCATGCTTGTTATGGCAAGGGTGTAAGCTTACTGCAAGTTATGACAAGCTTGCTAGTTGACCAGGACAGGTTTTTCCCAAGTCTTAAGTTACAGGTTAAGCTTGTCTTTAAAAGCATTGATAATGTTACCATGGCAAGGTTCCATAAGCTTGTTGTGTAAAGCGTATGACAAGTTGGAATGATAATGTTGAGCCCAAGGCTTTAGAGAAAGCCTGTACAAACCTTGATAAAGTTTGTAACAATCAAAACAAAATAGGATTGGATATTAATTTTCTTCTTTCTTGGTTTCTAGGTCATAAAAATATAGAAATGTACATTAAGGACGTTCGTTTATCAATTTCAAAGAGCTTTTTCATCACTATTATGTAAAATATAAATTATGAAATGGGTATACATTTTTTTATTAATAACAAAACATTGTTTACTTATGATTTTGAATTATGATTTTTATCATTTCTTAAACAATTTACTTATATGTACACCATTTTACCAATTTATATTTTTATATGTATACTTGAAAAAGCTTTTGAAATCAAATGTAACCTCCTATTAATGTACATTTCCATTATTTTGGCCTAAAAACCAAGAAAATGAAGAAATTAATACCCAATTCCTATTTTGTTTGATTGTTGTAAGCTTTTTATCAAAGGTTTGTATCAGCTTTCTCTAAAGCCTGGCTATAGTCAAGAAAGGAGTGGGTATATGACCTCTTCTTCATGTGACTTTGAAAATTCTAAAATATTTTAAGGAAGATATAACCAGGCAAGCTGAACCAAAATAAACTTTCGTCCACCTCAATAAATTTATGTAACTTCCAAGGTTTTCAAAAATGTTTTTTTACAAAATTATTGCTAAACAAAACTCAGAGAGAATTTTAGTAAATTAGATATAATTTGCTTTCTTTTTATTATTTTCGGATGGCCGTCCATCGTCTCCTAAAATATTTTATTGTTTTCAAAATCACATCTGTTTGCATCAAGTAACAATTCATTCAAATAAAATTAGGAATTTCAGTTTTAATTAATAAAAAAAAAAAACTTCTACTATTATGCTATACATATTTAGATTGCGTTTTATATTTATATAGAAAAACACACTATAATCTATTTTCCGTTGCCATCGTGTTGCCCGATTCTCTGAATAATAAAAACGACAAACTATTAAAAACTTAAACAATACCAGAGATGGGGAAGACAAGGGAAAACTGCTATCAGTTTTCCAAGAGTCGACAAGTCGTCGTGGATATTATGAAAAGTAACTGTTTTCCTCGTTACTACAAAATACAAACTATCTTATTTTTTACTATACTTTAGTGGTTATTAAATAACAATACTCACCAAAAATAATTTTAAGCATTTCAGTCTTCTGGAAAGGGTTTTTTTAGCTTTTCCCTTTAGAGAATGATTCTGCCGCAATATTGTCCTCTACGTGGCTTTTGTTAGAGTTTGATGTCAAACTCTTAACGTTTCCTTCCATGTGCGTTGATATCAAATATCGAATCTGTAAATTTTTTGTTGGAATTAATGCAATAAATGAACATGGTTTTCGACTTTAAAAAAACACGGTAATAATTTAAATACATATCAATTACTCACCAACTTTTTTTTTCTCCAAGAAGAGTTTTCACACTATTTTGATGCGTTTACTAATGTCATCAGAAGCTTCTATATTCGCTGAAAAAAATTTCATAAGTTATGAAATGATTCTCCTCTTAATCCTTATTAGTTACCATATAATGCCTGTGTATTGTGGCAGTCTGTTGGGGCCAAACCTTAACCTCGTATCCATTTTAGTTTCTAAACACTCTGTATGAATGAAAAACTTTCTAAGAACCTTCCACATTACGCCTGGCTTTTAATTTACTTTTGGCGACGCTCATTACTGTAATCGGTTCCTAAAAAATATTTGATAACATTAGAATGATTCTTGAAATTAAGAGATACAAATACTGTATATAATATTCTTATTAATTTATAACACTAATTTATATGTTGTATTATTGAATTTATTTAAAAATTCTATTTACACTGTCATTAAACTGAAACAAGCCTCAACCATTTATTATTCATAATTTCTGAATTATAGTAACAATCAAATTATACTACCAAGCTATCTATGTTAGCAAATATAAACATATAACTTTTTTAAACTAAGTCATTGGCTTATGCGCTTATGGTTGTAGACAATTAGGTTTAGAATTATATGCAATTAGTTTGGGGCAATTGGGCAGACACAGTTCAATTCATCGGTGGAATTATAAACTATGATTTTTTCTTACCACAACGCATATCTAGTAAAAGATATAAAATTAGGTAATACTTACTTTTGCATCATGAATTGTGTTTTAACTATATCACCTGAAACAGCTCAAACGCGTACAACACAACTGGACACAACCAATAATGGCGGTCGATGACGGCAATAGGCGTAATGGCGGTTTAAACCAATAAAAAATCAATACTGATAAACGATTGACGCCGAATCACTCCGGAAATACACGAAGTCACCGTACCTTAATATTAATAACTTTGTCGCAACTTTGCATTAACCCTAGCATTAACCTTTTACTGTTAAGTGCTGGACAAGTAAAGTTAAGCAAGTGGCAGTTATCGTAAGTTACGTTATCTGGGATATGTAATCTTTCATGCATATACCGATCTTATCTCGGATGCTTCTTTCAAGTCGTCTTGAGGGTAGTAGGGTACACGTAGGTATTCGTTTCCCTAAAAGTTTTAGAATCATAGTTTTATGTAAACAAGCAGTCCTCGAATAATCTATTTTTTAGGGCTGAATTTAGTCGATGCAGACACTCACTGCCATCTACTCACCATTCAAAACTTAATTCCACTTTACGCCGGTTATTAAGACTGTGGCGTGTAAATGCCCCTTAAGAGCATTTATTCATATTAAGAATCATAATCTATAAATCGCTTGGCGATATTTTGTTATACGACACACTTTTTCAATTAATGATTTTAGAATAATTAATCTCAATTGTAGAATTTAATATGTAGGAAGCTATTTATATGAAAAATATATTAATAGCTTACTTAATACACGATTTAACAATTATTCTGAATATTATATTATATTGAGTATTGGCTGAGTAACCTATTAATGTTCCAGTTAAATAATTTTTTTTTATTATTTTTATAATTCCAACACAAAATATACTTCTTTACAAATATATATGTAAATTGTATATAAATATATAGACAAGTAAAATATTAATTTTTATTTACAATTGTTTTAAATTTCATTCTTTCTTTTCAATTTGATATGTTCTTTTATGTATTATTATTTTCATCAATCGATTCTCGTAAAATTCGTTATTCTTGCAACTCTGTTTTCTAATTTGTAACTGTTTCTTTCTAAGTTTAGAAGTTGTTTATTTCCTCTTTGTTTCCCTTGGTTGGTTTAGGTACTTGGAGATGGTTAGTTTATCAGCTATTGTTATTAAAAGTTGAATAACCTCAGTGGAGGTGCTTGATGTAGTCGAAATTTCGGCACTGTTTGTACACTGTTGATTACAGAATTTTACTGTGATGGATCTATTACATTAAAGCTAAACATGTTGAGGGTTAACTGTTTGATCTACAATAAATTTCTTGTAAGCAAATCAAATAATCCACCGCTGTCCGCATTCTCAACTTTTATTATTTTTATCTTTAATATTTTTGTAAGTTTTTTCAAATTTCGCCATTTTCTATCTAAATTCTCTATTGTAAACATCAATATCTTTTTTAAAAAATCGTTCAAATAGCTCTCCCTATTCTTTGTTTTTTATCTTTGTATGTCGAAATTATTCTTTTCTTGCCTCAAAGATTTAATTATAATGCACGTGGTGCCTTGTTCAATGATATTGATTCTCTAATTTTTAATTTACTCAATATCTGTTTCTAGCAATATTTGGTGTAATATAGTCATTACCTGTGCTGTTATTGCAATTTATTAAAGAAATGTAAATAATATCTGATCTAAAAGAAGTAAAAATAATTCCAACAATATTACACACATTTACAATGATAAAAAAAATAACAATATAACCCTGAAATTATCTAATCCTTTAAGACTGAAAACTCTGTACACCTAATATGTCTACAGGTGGTCCCACCAACTGGGTATTAGAATTTTGAACTTTCTAGTAGGATTTATGTTGAATTTGCAGTAGTCCGGCCCACTGTGGTCATTTAGAAAATTATTTTAACTTTATAGCATTTCAGTGGTTGAACTTTTTTTATTTTAATGGAATGTACATTTTTATCGGTTACACTGAATGTATCGAGTCATTGCATTTTTTGATGAGGGTTCCTTATCCCTAAACTCAACGTTTTTAGATATTTGACTTTTGTTGATTTTACGTTTTGCACCTGTTTCAGGTAAAAAAGCTGATGGTGTAATATTTAGTGGTCTATAATGTCGATGTAAACAAAGAGTAGTAGAAGGTTAATGGAATACCTATACAACAGGTTTCGATACCGCATCTCCAATGTGGAACCTTTAAACCAACAAAACTTTTTTATTCAAATGAACAGGTTTTTTTACTACCGCATTGAATCAGCGTGAGTTCTATATCGTTGACTTAGTTTTGGTATACGTATTTTTTTATGTTTTGAGATCTTAGCATTTATTGCCTAAAATGACTAATTCCTAGTTCAAGTAAATAAAATATTTTTTCCTAAAAATACTCTGTATATTATTTTTAGAATAATCGTTATCTTTTTTTGCATTGTTGGTTCCAACTGAGATATTTATATGGAGTTTCCAATTATTTTTGTAATGTAATTTAAAATATTAATAAGCCATAATATTATGCGACAGCAAATTACATGTTAATATTTTTCCTGCTATTACTCATCAATAATTCAAATTAAAAAAGAAAACTTAAGACATTATTTATTTGAAAACCATTTATATTGACATTTTGAAGCTTCTTTTGTTTTCTTGATTATTTATCTGTCTGTATGCTTAATACCTAGTTTAATAAAAAACCAAGAGCTGGATTGTTTCGGGACCCAGTCAGCGGTCCGCTAAAAGAAAATACTGGTCTATAGTGAACACTATTTCGATATTTGGTGTATTTGGTATGTGCTTTATTTCTTTGCTTTTTTTTTTTGAGGTTTTATTCATGCAAATGTGTGGTATCTATTTTGTTCCATTCTTTATGATTTAGATAAGTTGAAATTATTGTATATGTAACTTCAATGTTTTTCTATTTTTCGTTACAAATTATTCGTTAGAGAAGAATGTGGAAGGAGTTACAGTATTAGACTTACTTATAAAAGATATGACTTGTAATAATGTATAGGTTTATCATTGCGCAATGATAGTCATTGTTTTTTTGCCACTCTCATACCTACTAATATCTAATAATTAATGTTCGTTCTTATGACTAAAGGCCTTACTGTTGTAAGAACTAGTATTAGATATTGAAGATAAGTATTTAGATAGGTTAGGCAATAATGTACAGGTGTTTTGTAGGAAAAAACTCATTTATTTGTGAACTTGGGATTTGGATTTTTACTTTTTTGCCAGAAATAATACTTTCTTAAACTATTAAAAGTAGTAAAACCCCAATATATCGAGGTAGTTTTGCGCTGCATTCAATGCTTTAGTAAAAATACTCCATTTCATTTGAACGAAAAGTTTTTTATTGTAAAGGTATCCAGATGGAGGCTCGTTTCTGACACCCTGTATTTGATCAGTAATTTTGCTATACCACCTTATAGCTATGCTTGTATTACCTCGACTTAGTAGAACACTAAATATCTGCTATTTCCTGCAATATTTGATTTTATTGCAAGTGCAATGTCCATCCACGAAAATGAAATACTCAAAATGGTCTTTAGGCTAGAACCTTCATATAACTAGTTGCGAACTGCTTGCAATTCATTAGACAAAAATTATACCATTCCATAAAATAGGAAAGTTGATATCAACACCTGTTACCGAAAGTGCTATAAAGTTGACAATATTTTCTTAATAGTACAGTGTCCATGTTACACTGCACGTTTAAACAAATTTTGTAGAAGTTCAATACACTTAATGTCCCAGTTC